>VWZS01008698.1:537419-551887 GCA_013397075.1 Rhabdornis inornatus | reverse complement strand
GGCGAGGACCGAGAGCCCGCACAGCCCCACGCCTCCGCCGCGGCCTAGAGAACCACCGGCTGGGCCTGGCCCGGCGTGACCCCGTGGGGCGGGGGAGTTGTCGCCGCCGCCGCCCCCTCAGGGTTGAGCCGAGGGCTGGGGAGTTCAAGGGCACGGGGAGCGGCTGCCCGGGGCCGCGGGGGGTGAAGGGCAGCGCTGGCACCCGGCAAGAGGCTCAGCCGCCCCTCCTGGGGGGCTGGAGCCCTCGGCTCTGCTCGCCCAGGGAGGCGAGGCTCTTGCTAGGAGCTGACCAGACAGCTTGGGCGAGCAGATCTCCCGAGGATGAAATCTCCGTAATTTCTTGTGGAAAATCTTATCACGGTCCGGTGAGCCTCATTATTAAGAAATCCACTTGATATCCAGGCTATGGGGAGCGCGCCCTTGCTTCTCCCACGGCGCCAGTCACCGGCACGGTTCCCTGTGTTTTGCCTCAACCTGCGCTTCACGTTCCTTGCCCGGTCCTTGGAAAGCTCTTTTCTCCCCACTCCCTCCTTACCACAGACGCATGTCAGAGGGGCGAAGAACACAACGCATTACCCTACACCGGATGCCTAAATGCTTTTCTGATTACTCACAAACTATAACCCTTCAGCCTAATCACGAACCCAATCCCTTCTCGCCGATGTAAGAATCATTTTCTCACCACTTGTTGCCCTATACAGAACTTAATGCAGTGCCTGCACATGAGCCCCGGAACCAAAAGCTTTGTGGAAGAAACGTAGCTGAGGAACACAAGCATACAGCTGTAGGTGACAAAGTCTCAACGTTTTAATTTTCACACTGACTGGTTTGGCACTGCTGGGCAAGTAATTTCAGTGATGCTTGCTTCTTTAACCAAAAAAAATATTATCATGAAATTACTGAGCACGTGGTTCTGACTGTTAGGCTCAAGCAAACTTTATCAAAGTACTTTTATTTTTTAAAGGTGGAAAGTGTGATAATCTTTTAGCAAGGAACCATAAATTTTAAAATTATTATTAAACTTAAATTATTAAGTTAAAAATTAAACTATTATTCTGTTTTATCTGCATACTCCCATATCTTTCTTTTCAAGATTACAGTCTTTAAAATTATGGTGGAATGTGTACTTAAAAATAGAAGATATGCAACAACGACATCAGGCTATATAATAAGAAAATCAGCTTTTTAAATATCCAAGCAAAAAAAAAACAAACCTGCAAATAGCACCAAATTTTTAGTTTTATGAGATACTCCAAAATACAGTGCAATTCAGGGTGGGATCTGTAATGTCTCATCTGACATTATCTATCTAGAGTTTATATTCTGTATTAGCAATAGTACTTCATCTCCTGTTCCAAAATCTCCAGTGTCTTTCAAAACTAGAATAGTTCTGCTCCATGAGATTGGTTTTGGTAGGTTTTATATCCGTTGTTTCTTCATTTATTTGTTTGAAGGTTATGAAGGGATGCAGTAATTTCATACAATTGTAGGCTAAAGGAGTATTTTAATTAAAAACCTACAAGGGTTTTGTGAATGGTATTTGGAAATCACATCCTTTTAGCCTTCAAAAGTAGGAATAGAAGGAAACTACAAGAGACTGCCCCTTACCAAACACCAGGAGATATGTTCAGTAACAGTATCATATCATATATATAATGACAAATAATGTACTTTAACTTTTCTGTCCTGTAATACTGATAGGCCATGAAACTCAGATATGGTTTTCAAATTCTGTTTGTCTGGAAACCTATGTTGATCTTCAAGTTTTTGTACTTGTCACAAAAATATCCCCATTTTGGGAAAACCAACAGATGAGTGGCCCAAAAAAGGTCCCAGGCTGCAGCAGTTACAGTGAATGTCATAACTCAGAATTGCAGTCATTGGCAGGGCTCTTTGGGGAAGCTTGCATAACATCTGCTTGCAACATGCCTGATTCAAACCAGCACTCCTCCTCTCGTGAACGCTGATGACTTTTAAAAAGTAAAATAAACTTAATCAATATGCAAGCAAATTGATTTTTTTATTTTCCTGGGTGCCTGTCCAGATCTGCTTGAAATAACAGAAATTCCCCAACTCAAATGCTATTTATTCTATATTTGCTAGCTATTTATACTTTTTTTGTTGTTGTTGTTCTGATCTCACTCCTGTGAGCCACACTCAGAGAGCACTCTTTATGATGCCGGAGGGACTACTGTGGAGAAATTGATGTAGTTAAAAATCCCTGATCTCTGCTTTGAACATTTGTAGCGCTTCATTCTCATTATGTTAGCATGGTAGGAAACACGGAAAGGCATGCTTCATTTTGAATGTTTACTCCCTGTGTTGTTTTTCACAGATGGTTTTATTTACAGGTTTCTTAGTTGTCTTGTTCCTCTTAGAAGGTGTGGCTGGTTATTTTGACTCAAATAGCTTACAGCTTTATAGCTTCCATGTCAGCCTCATCACCATTTTTAGTACTGACAATATAAATAAATCAATCATAAGTTACAAGGTTCACTTGGTAGCTTTGATTGGATTTTTTTTTTTTAATGCAGAGAACATGTTAACATAGGATTAATATTTTATATCACACATACTTAGAGATTTAAATGTGGTTTTACAATGAAAGATGAATTACTATAGAAAGGGATTTAGAGTAATTTCACTAATCCATGAATTTACTTGTTCCCATTTTTTCTATCTGTTGTTGGTTCAAGTTCCATATGAAGAAAGAACAGCATTAAAAACCAATTTAAACTCCCTTCAGCACTTTACATGCAGGAAATGCTTGGGGAAAAAAAAGTAAGAACTCTGAGTAGTGAGAGACAATAAAATAATTAAGGGGAGAAGGACGAAGCCACATTCCACTAAGTATTACATTAAAAAAATTTGTAGAACTCAATCAGTTTCAAGATTTGTAGTTTGGTCTTACAGACAGATGTCTAAACGCTTCTACAAATAAATGCCATTGGGAAGGACCATATTTCAAATAGAACCAGTTTATAATGAATGCTGAAGCTTATAGCAGTGTTCAATGTCATTTTATCTCCAGTTGTTCAGAAAAGAGATTAAGGTATCAGAAAAATGTATTAAGAAGGAGCCACACCATCTGCCAAGGCAGGTACACCACTGGGAAATTGGAAAAATGTGAAAAATTACTTGAGCAAAAGAGTCCCTTTCCATTAAAAAAAGAGTTGGGGAATGAAGTCATATTGGGACACCATGATGTAAAAAGACGTTAAAATATTACCCAGGATGGAAAACCTTGTTTGATATGTGAATGATATTTAATGACAAAAAAATATTTGGAGATGGAAGATTTTGTTGTCACATGTCCCTATTTAACAGGAAATCAGGAATTACAACAACAAAAAAAGTCCTTTATCCCTTATTCAGAACTTTTGCAGAGAGTTTCTTCCTAGTAAGGACCAGAGGGCTCTATTCAGTGAGTTACCATTTGCTTCAATCATAGGCAATTTACCAGAGATTACTTTGCAATATCTCTGAATAGCAGTAACATTCCAAAGAATGGAAATCAAATCATCTTTTCAGGCCTCTATTTATAAGCTCATATGTGCGCCTCTCAATCATGCTGTCAACTCCTCCGAGTTTCAGTTGAATCTTGAAATAAAAAAAGATTCACAAGAGATCTTGCTTTTGTAAATGCACCCTAAGCCTTTCCCTGAGGGGGATGTTAGGAAATTAAGATTGTGTGGTTACTCCTTTGAGAATTGTCCATTATGAAGATAGGCCCATGGGATAGAAGTGTGGAAACTTCAAAAAAGCTGTGTCCAGTAATCAGGATTGGTACTACCTTGACTTGAAACACGGAACATGATGCAATCCCTCCACATTGCAGCCATTTTGCTATGTTATTAAAGAAGGCTCATTATTTGAAGACTACCATTGTCATTTTAAAATTGATAAAAGTTGTGATTTCAAATTAAATAGTTAATGTCCATTATCAGCACACCTATCTGAAGATTGTTTTTCACACTAGATAACATCAGTGCAACTTGAAGCGGGATCAGAGAGTAGGCTTCTTAGATAATATTAAAAGGGAGTGGTAAAACTTACCTGCTAATATTTCAAAATTATCTTCCCATCACATCTGGCCATTAGCTTCCATAACATTTTTCCTGTTGAGCTAAGGTCACAGTAGATAGTTTTTCTAATAATAATAATTGTGTGAAACTCATAGGCTGATGATATTGCAGTCAGGCATCTGCAGGATCTGTTTTTCACTATCATTCAGGCTGTAAATTACTTCCATCTTGGACAAAAGTGGCAAATCATCTCACTTTGGTGCTTATGGTCATTAATCATATGAAAGTAGCACCGCCAGCCTGTTACTATGCTGGGTGATGTATAGGTTTGTAGTAAAAACCAGACTCTGTCCTAAAATGCTCACAATAAAAGTAGGCATTTATGAACACATGTGTAGATAAGTTTCAGCACCATACAAATGCATAATGGCTTGATTAGGATCACATGGCAAGTCCATCAAAAACATTATTGGTTCATAAATCTCCCTAGTCCTCACACACAATCTTAGCTTTTGAAGAGTAGTTTTGGTTTGGTTTTTTTGGTTTGTTTTTTTTTGGTTTGTTTGTTTTTTGTTTGGTTTGGTATTTTGTTTGCTTGGGGCTTTTTTGTTTTGTTTTGTTTTTTGTCCAAGAACGAGCTCATAAAATACACTACCATGTCATCTTTGTAGTTTCACTTAAAAGTGTCTGAGAATTCACGGTACGTTATTTCCAAATGTGTGTTATCTGGTACAAACAGTTGCTCAGGCTGCCCTGATTTTTTCATGGGCTTACGCATGTCACACTAATTTTAAAATTGAAGCTATATTCAATTTTCTTGTGTATTTACAGTCCAAGAGTCCAGCAACATGTGGATACTCCTTTAAACGCATGGGGATAATACCCTTGTCATGAATGCTGATTCACCCATGGAAAAAACAACTTGCTCTTCCAGTGCACAGCTGACTTCCTAGAAACATCGGTTCCTGAAGCCACTCCCTCCTGTATGGCAGTCTAGAAGGTTTAACATTCCATCAAGGACCATTCGTCCTATGCAGAGGAACATGTTGTCTTAGTCAGTGGAATTGCCACTTACAATAACCAGATCCTCTTCTCCTATTTATTTTGCAGTCCCACTTCCCTCACAGTGTGTTCCTGCTGTGTGTGCACACACTTAGGAAAGGCTTCAGGCAACAGCTCCTCTCTCAAGTTAAGGTCAATCAATACAGCTGATGTTTAATTATAGGTAGCTGACAGTGTCCTCTGGCATAGGCTAACCTTGTTAAATATAAGGTTTAAAAATATGCCTTCAAAATTAAATTTGTGCTTGTTTTTAGATGCCCTGTGTGTACTGGTTCTCCTGTGACCTTGACAGGACCAGCAGTGACAGCTAAAACCCTGTTTTACTTTGTCAACACTGAGATTCACTCCTACATTATAAAACAAGTTCTGGGGTTGTCACTATCTTCCACGCCAGTGCATCTGATCTCTCCTGACAAAGGGGCATGAGATGGTTGTATTCATCTCATGAATACCCTGTTAGAGGTTTTTCAGCAGACACAGTCTGGGCTGTTTGCTTCTATTCACCACACGGTAAGAAAAGGACCATTTGCTTCTGTTCATCTACTGTACTGCCAGAGAATAAGCTGTATGAAATGCATGGAGTCTAAAAGGATTTTAGTGATGTCTTGATTGTAACAGCACTCTAACTTGAAAATTTCTAGCTTTAAAGAAAATATTTTTTACATT
The DNA here is from genome assembly GCA_013397075.1 of Rhabdornis inornatus. NCBI lineage: Eukaryota > Metazoa > Chordata > Aves > Passeriformes > Rhabdornithidae > Rhabdornis > Rhabdornis inornatus. Next base: position 546,134 of record VWZS01008698.1, on the reverse strand, counting down.
ACACAAGAGTTGCAAATATTTCTTAAGATTTTTGTTACTCCTATGCTTTGTCAACAGTTACACTCCTAGGGGAGAACAGCACTACTTAGAACAGCTTTTAGGAAACCACTGAATTCACTAGGACACTGATTCCTATTGTACTAGGTCAGCATATTTCCAGCTGTACTCTGATTTCTAGTAATAGACTTAATCTTCTAAATCAGTAAATGATTGCACCTGCACTATTACACCAGGTAAGTCCAACCTCACCTCCTTCTATGGTTACCTTTGGGTCTGTCAAATTGTTGCTGAAAGAGTCTGCAAGAAAGGGTTAAGCATATTAATGAACTTGTGTGTTTAATGATACAGATGTAGTTCACTTAGAATATTGAAAGAACATTTAAAGCAGTCCAGCACCGCAAAATAACTTTCTGATGTTTTAGCTTACAGTTTTGTCAATTCCTTGACTTTTCTACAGTGTCATGATATCTGTGGTTTAAGTTCTAAATATATAAAACCTGTTTAATAGAATCAGTAACACTTGTAATAAACAAGTACCTTCTATTCGAAAATGTCAAAGTATTTTAAACATTAAACAAAACTAGGGAGAATAGAATCTCAGCAATCCATGTTTTGAAATATAAGACTCCATGAATTTTAACTGAAACAAAAGGCAAATTTCTTATTATCTTCCCTGAAGATTCATAAGTAGGAGCTCTAATTAGACCTCATCCTGTTAAAACTTAACAATTAATCCAAACTGCCTTCAAAAGGATCAGTGCATTGTGATGTGCATTATAAAGAGAAAGAAATTATAACTGTCAGGTGTCAGGTTTTACCTATGTTACTCACCCATCACTGAACTTTGAGACTAAGCATCTTGTTTTAATATTTTTGAACAATGCGATTTTAATTGTTGCGATTAAGGGATTGCAGAAACGTGTCCCACGTGAAGACGACACTCAGTGAAGTATTACCTCTGCTTTTAGAGTTACCTTTGATCGCACTTGGAAATTCGCAGCGGATTTCCCATTAATTAGTGTGAATTAGACAGTTGTGGCTGTTCATTCTAAATGTTTTACAATACATCGCTAATTATTGGGAAAAAACCCAGCCCTTATTAAACAGCCCGGAGGTGCAAGGGATGCGTTCACTCTGCTCCGTGTGTGTTCCTAGAGGCTGGTAGCTTCTCTGAAGTGTTGGCCTTGGATACTTGGATAGCTCCTGACACCACCACGGAACCTCTTCGTCCCGCAGAGAGCGGCTTCTCGGAGGCCCAAGAAAGCGCAGGGAACCCGGCTCAATCCTGCTTCCCTCCCCGAGGATCCCATCCCACTTTCCCGTCTGATTCACCCTCGGGAGCTCTGCTTCCCAGACACCGCGCCGCTCTTTTGTCCTCGGTGCGAGGCCTCGGCTGAGCTCCTTTTCACACATGTCAACAGTCGCCCGTAATTAGCGTTCGCCGCACAATGAGCCCTTCTCGCTCTCCAAAGGGCTCAGCGTGCGGTTGCTCCCGCCGGGGCCGGGCGGCTGCCCAAACACCGGCACCATTCCCGGCTGCCGTGGATGTTGTGGCTTGACAGACAGACACACTGAGCGTGCCCTTTGTTCCGCAGTCGGGACAGAGCTGCCTTCGCAGTCTCGGGCTGGGCAGGGATGTTTATCTCTGCTATACTGCGCCAGGTCCTGCCTGGGCACCGCCGCAGCGGAGCGGGGGGTCGGGCTTAGTAAAGGTGGCCCGCGCCGAGCCACAAACACCCCAGCCCTCGCCTCTCCCCGGAAAACAGGGTAGGGTAGGGCAGCCCCCGGGGAAACCGCGTTTCCCCCCTCAGAGCCGGCGCGGACCCTCACAGACACCCCTCACTTCCCCCGCGGTGCCGGGGCGGAGCTCTGCACGCCCCGCCCGGCGCCGCCGCGCCTGCGCCGCTCCAGGCGGGACACCGAGGAGTTACGCGGCGGGCGGTCGGTGTCGGGCTGCGGGACGGGCGGGTGAGTTCACTGCGGGGACAGGCCGGGCAGGGGCAGCGCGTTCTGCAGACCCGGCACTCCCTCGGCTCCTGCCGGCGCTCGGACTTTGCCCGCGGTTGTCCCTGGAGCGGGCGGGCTGAGCCTCCCCGCTGCCTCCGCCCTGCGGCTTCGCCCCGCTCCGAATCGGCCGCGTCCCGTAGCAGGAGCGACCCTCGGGCGGCCCGGCCTGGCCCCTCCCGGGGTGCCCTGGGTGTTCCGTCTCCGCGTCGGTACCGCGGTATTGCCTCATCGCCTAAAAATACCGCCTGGCCGGCCGCCGGGGAGGCGGCCGCGCTCGGCGGGCGGGCTTGGCAGCCCCGGGAGGCGCGGAGCGTGTGCCCGGCCTGGCTCTCAGGGTGCGGGTGAGTTCACGGCTCGCAGCCGCGGGCTTGTCCCAAAATAGGCTCTTTGACCTGCTGTGGATGAGGCTAATCCACACACAGAACCAAGGTATTTGATTTGTTTGCAGTTCTGAGCAGAAAGAAGGGCTGGGTGGTACATCCACAAAGCCAGCACGACGACTATCAGAACTTCTCACTATTTATACGTGTTAGCAAACATAGGCATTAATGTTTAGTGGCTACAAGTTTGCATAGTTATCTTACTAATGAGTATTCTGTCTTTTATTGGTTAAATTATTCCCTTGCTTCTAATGCTAAGTACCCTCTGTGCTCGGTCTTTTGCTACTTTTAGGTGAGTGGTTTTCTTGAATCGGGGGTCTGTGACCTGCTGGTCACGATTTTGCCCTGCTGGAATTATCTTTTACCCACTTGGAAGTGATTTCAGCGCAGTTGCTAAGCTGGCTTTATTAGTTTCTTCTTTGTCGTGGGAGTTTTGCCCGATGTCCTTGTGCCCTGTAAATTGTGCCTTCTTTATGTCCACCATCAGTGGTACGTCCTCCTTCCCAAGCTTTGTTAACCTCCCCTTAGGTCTGAGATCGTTGAAGCGTGTCAAGTTCTAAACCTTAACACGGAGGTTCTACAGACAAGTAATTTATCTTTCTAACACCTGGACATCAGGGTTGGGGACAGGTTTCTTTCTGAGTGTACAGCTCTGTTAGCCAGTGGAGAGGAAGCACGAATGCTGTGGTTTGTACCTGAGCACATCAGTCACATTCAGGCCATTAGGTTTGATGCTCATCCCAGCATTAATTTGTACGTGCCATTTCTCTGTAGCCTCCCGTCTCTCTGTGGCACGGTACAGTGCAATTTTCAGCTGTAATTTCTGTGCTGTGCAGGGACAGGCTGTGCTGCGCTGCAAGCAGCTCTCAGCTGGAGAGTTTGTTCTGCAAAAGTTAGTAAGGGGTTAGCAGGCTTTCAGGGAATGGGGCTGCATGTGCTTCTGTGGGTATTTCTGCCCTTCACGGCAAGGAAAACCTCACAGATAGTTTCTGTTTTGTTTTTCTTGTGTTAAAATAACTGGAAGCGTGAGCTCAAAAGTATTGACCATAAAATTACATGCCAAAACAAATATGGCTATTGAAGGCGGCGTGTTTGGAAGCCCTGGCTATGAAATGCCACTGCTGGGTTAGTGCCCTATCTGGAAAGCCCCTGTGGCTGTGTAGGAATGACCAGGAGTATCCTAACCCCAGTTAATAGATGTAGCTATGGTGGGCTGCTGGCATTTGCAGCTTCTTCCCATGTTTTAAATTTAGTTTCTGGAGGTGGTAGTTCTGAGGAACTTTTTGCCAGTGACGCAAAAACTACACACCAAAATTGTTAATATTTTAAACAGCAACTGGGGATGTCTCTCAGAAGTTGGTGAGAGGAGGTGGTTTGTGCTGGCTGGGTTGACGTGCTGAGCTAAAGAGCTTGCAGTGCATTCTGATTGCTATGTCCTAATGGCTTTTGGCCGTAATAAACATCAATATGCTGTGTAGGATGATTCTTCACCTAGAGAGATTAACGCAAACATTTCTTCGAAGTGTAATTGCTGTTGTACTTCAGAAGAAACAGCAGCTTTCACAGCTGACCAGTTTTGAATACTATTCATGCACATTTGAGGCCAGACTAATGTAGCCAAAGAGCTAATTTGAAGAGCTGCTTCATTGTGTCTGTTTCTTTTTAACAGCTCTGATGACAAGTCAGAGAGGATCAACAAAAGCAGATGGCAGGAGGTGGCTCTTGTTGCTTTGGGGAGTAGCCTACTGGAGTGAAAGATTAGAAGATAAGCACATTAACACAAACCACAACGAATTACTTTGGGCTTAACACAAAAAAAACCCCTATATGTGCCAGGGTGTGTTAAAACGGAATTTGAGAGAAGTTTGAAAAAATTACACTTTTTAAGCATTCTGGTTTCATTCTGCTCACTTGATACTGAGAGTTCTTTTTTTCCCAAGTGCAGTACAGAGTTCCAAGAGCAACAAACAGATATGCATATAACATCATCAGGTACCAGCACAGGCTTGCCTGATAGATGTAGGGCTCTGGGAGAACATTTGTGGAGAAAAAAAAGAAAGACTATGCCTCATCTTGTGGGACATGTCAAAGGTGTGCAAAATATGTTTTGACTTTGACTTTTTTTTATTAGTGCTGCAGTGAATGTTGTTTTCCCCTAAACTCCACATCTCGATAAATTAGATCTCAAAATCACTTAAAATTCGTATTAGTGGTGCTGTGCGTACTGCGTTGTTCAGGAGTGTGATGGCTGTCACTGCTTAGTTTGATGCTCTCTAAAAGCCACAAACAATGTCTTAACTTGGTCCTGAACTTGCCAGGAGCAAGCTATCATCTGTGTAACCAGTGGTTGTCAGGGATAACTCTGTGAACACAGTTGCCACTTAAAATTTCTGTTTTTCTGTAGGTTTTTCCAGTTTTAGAGTGATTGTATTTCTAAGGGTGTTTTTGGGAGTTTCTGGCTTTTAGTGACTTTCTGTGACTTTTTTTCAGAGCACTCAAAAGTGACTGTAATGAGATCAGTGTGGGATTCTTCATTTCTTTTCACTCTGCAGACTAATCCTGTATCGTATTTAGTACTTACAAATCCAGGATTTTCATGCCAGCTGACAGTAGGCCAGAAATGATAATTCACAGTTTCTTGAGTTGCTGCAACAATGTCTTGAGGTAAGGTAGGAAGGGCAACCTGACAAACTTGCCCCTTTAAGTAGTGCACAGTTAAGGTGAAGGTCACTCAAATGCCTGCAGTGGCAGTGCAGTTCTTCTGCAACCATCTGATAATGCTGTGTAAAATCAGGGAAGTTTAAACCATGCCACTCAGGAAAGGAATGTGATATTTTTTCCTCCATTTACACGAATATGGGCATATGTTTTCACATCGTACTGTTACTATTGTGAAATGTATTTTGTACATTTATAAAAAAGTAACCTTGCTCCTGAACGTCTGGAACAGATGCGTGGTTCATGTGTCATTAAATTAGAAACTGCATGAAAACAAAGAACCATCTGGAGACTTGGTGGGGGGGAGGTTGAGGTTTCTGGTTAAATGTATTATCAACACAGGAAAAAATATAAAGAGTGTTTTAGCTACAAAAGGAGGCGAAGTGTTAAGCATTTTGTTTTATTTTGGCTTTAAACCATTTTCTTTTTGTAATTAGGGGAAGCACCAGGATGAAAGACATGGACAATATCAAAACTGTAAAGAAAGAATGGTAGGTGCCAGTTCTCCCCATTTTTTGTCTTCCTTTCCCACTGCTGTTTGTGTATTCTGTCATTACTTGTCAAATTTTTTGTTAAATTCTAAAATACAATATTTTTACTGTGTTCATCTGCTCCAGTTATACTGAAAGTTTCAAAGAAATCATGTTGTTTTGCTGAAAGATGTTTTGTATACCTGAAATGTTTCCTAGATGTAAGAAGCTGTGTAAATATTTTTATTTAAAATAGCAAGGCAGCCTTTCAAATTGCTAACTCAATGTGCAGCTCTGCATGTAATATAGAGGTGTTTGCTTTTCCAGTTCTGTTTCACCTGGTGAATACCTGCATTAAATGCTTCAAGTTTCTTTTGTTCTATTGGAAAACTAAAATGGGGACAGCATACTTTTGAAATTTCTTCTTTAAAGTTGTTGAGGTTTTCTTTTGTTTAAGATGTTAATCTCCAGGGATTCTTAGTGTTGCATAGGTGCACTGCAAACAATTCCATTTTATGCAAATGTATCTAATTACCATTCCAGTAAGTGTTGCTGCTTTTGAATTCAATGCAGAGTTTTATGTAAAATTGGATATTCTTTCAAGAGGCGGGATTTCTATTTTATGAATTGCTTAAAATAGACATTTCTGAATCTCCTGCAGGAGTAACTCCTGCAATGTTTACAAAAAGCTGCATAATCTTCTTATGCAAAGAACCTGTACTGAGATAATCATTCAGGTTGCATATTTCTGCATTTTGATTGGTGAAAATGTAACAGAAACAGCTGTCACATACACAATGTTCTATAAAAAGATGTGGTTGATGCATCTTTTTCAATACCCTGGCAGTCTCCACAGTGTTGAAGGCTTCTATTGTATTTCTTCAGTGTGCTCCAGTGGTGTTGAGTCACTTGAGTTTCCGTAATGCACTTTCCAAAATAGTAATGGTGGTTCTGGGATGGTGCTAGGAATGGGGAGGTTCAAGTTGGGGTGGAGGAGTAAATCCTAGGGCAATTTTCTTGTATTTTTAAAAACTTATGGCAAAGGAACCCAAGCTTGTATCACAGAATTGTTTTAATGAAGGACCTTCGTTAGTGTGCAACTAGGTCTATGGTAGTTAAAAGTATGAATCATCTAGCTTGCATTCCTTGCTCTGATACCAAGCTTAGAAGCTTTGCATAGATTATTTCATCTTTTCTGATGATGCTCTTTAGCTTATGCTTTTGAAGTGCAAATTGTAGCAGTTAGAGATTGGTAAGAAAATTATAGAAAAGGCAAAATGCAAAGTTGACCTGATGTTCTGTACTCAGTAAACCGAGTAAGCTGGGTGCAGGGGAGTGTGCCTTCTATACTTCTTGGTACTGAGCTTCTGAAGTACCTACTTGTCTTCTAATGTGTCCTCTGAGGATTCATTTTTGCTTCTGTCTTTATTCTGCAGGGTGTGTGAATCAGGGACTGATGATCAAATTTTGAACGGTACAGAACAAAACTGTGACTACTTTGTAGATAACCTATTTGAAGAGGCTCAGAAGGTTGGTGCTATGTGTGTGCCCCCAACTACAGTCAAGAACCAGGTAGGCAGTGAAGAAAAAACTACTCATGCTTGTTGTAACAGCACTCCAGGAATATTCTGGAAAACAGATACCAGAAGTCCAGCAGTCTTTTCCAATACGTGAGTAAAAGAATGCACACAATTCAGAGAGCTGTAGGAACAGCTTCCCATCTCCCAGTCAGCCAGGCCTTTGCTGCTGGACTTCTGGCTCTTACTTGCTTTATAGTCAGTTTAGAGTCATTCTAGAACTGATGTTGGCATTGGCTAATGCACTTCTCCTTTATTACTAAGGAGAATGAGGTGAGCAGGAGTTCAAGGAATGACAAGTACTGTTACATAAGAAGTTATTTAAGGAGCTGCAGCCTTTTATGCAGAAGCATAGCCCAAATATTTTTCATTTGGTCTTATTCATATAATTATGGTTGTAGTGGGATGTTCTGTGTGGGTTTGTATCTCAGTGATTCTGTCCTTTTCGTGTTTTTCTGTTACTCATCAAAGACTGGTGAGAGGAGGGAGAAAAGGCCATGTAAGAGCAAAAACGACAAGAAGAAATTTGGAGTGGGCATTGCTTGAAATTATGTTCATGGATCCTTAACTGACCCTGGAAGAAATGGAATGTCCAGAGCAATATCTTAAATTGCAGTCCTGAAATAGTGTTCCATGGCATTTGTTGTGTCAATGCTTAAATGGGAAGCTGGTGTGGAATAATTACTCCACATAAAATTTGCATCCTGGCTCACTGTAGAGGAACCTTCCCATAATTAGAACTCTTTCCATATGCACTGGTGCCATGAGACACAAGTTTTTGATGGAATCTAATCTTGCTGAGTCCTGTCTACTTCTTTTGATGGATTACCCAACTGAAAGACAAGGAATTCTATTCAGCAGTTTGCACATGCTGTTTATTTATGTAGCAATCACCTAACAAGTCAAATTGAAAAAAAAAAACAACACAAAAAACCCCAAACTTGTCGGGTGCTATCAATCCTCATTCAAACTGATTTTCAGCTGAGGTGAATTCTGCATCTGTGGCCTCATCTGTGGCTGAGTATCTGTCAAGACAATACTATTACAGGGATCAGACCTCAATAACCAAATGCTTCCTTAAATGGCATGATGCATTAATATGAAAATACAATCCCAAATATCTATCTTACAGTTGGAGAGATTTCAGTAAACATTGCAAAAGTTAAAATTGGAGTAGTGGATGATCTCTGGCAAAGTTAAGGAATTACTGAGAATTTATTTTTTTATTCCCATGACCACCAAGGTTTTGAATGCACCTAGAAGTTCCAGGGTAACATGAGTGTATGACTGTCTGAAAGTAAATTTTCTTGCTTCACTTCCTGAGCGAAAGGCTTCTGCATGCATCGTCTCAATGCCTTTACTTTGAGAAAATCCTCCTGAGTGATTGGAACAAGGCTTTACCCTAATAAATCCCCAGCTGGACTATTCTGGCAGTTGGTGTTCCGACACCAGGCATGTGTGCTCTCAAATTAGCTCTTGAAGAGTTGCAGCTGGCTGGGATAGTCCAGCTTTTTCTTCACACACTCCCCCCCCCCCCCCCCCCCCCCCCCGCCTCAAAGGGGG
>VWZS01008698.1:430330-537392 GCA_013397075.1 Rhabdornis inornatus | reverse complement strand
CCCCCCCCCCCCCCCCGCCGCTGAATTAAAGGAGTGTTCTTGACCTAGGAAGCCACAATGATTGGGGGAAGGTTTGTTTCTAACCCTGATTGACACAAGATGCTTAGAAATGTCACTTGCCCCTTGCAGTTGCTGTGCCTGTTGGCATGGGGCCAAGGCAGATTACAGTGAGCCTGCTCTCAGTATTTTTAGTCCATGGAGTGGATGATTTATGATCACAGGGTATGTGGGTATATCAGGCTTCTTTCTCATCAGTGTTACAATGAGAATTGTTCTTACTCTGTAGGTTGATGTAATCATTAAACTTTGGAAAAATGGGTTTACGGTAAATGACGGCGAACTTCGGAACTACACTGCTGTTGCAAACCAGCAGTTCTTGGAGTCCATTAAAAAGGGGTAAGTGAGGTTTGTGTTCTTAACCAGCCTGTGTTAATGTGCTTTGGGTAGCACTTAGCTTATGCTCTGAATTTTTTAGGTGGCTTTGCTGCACTGCAGTGTCCCTGTAGGAGCGCAGGCCCTGCTGGTCTTGTTCCTGCAGTGCTAATGGCTGCTGGAACATCTACAGGTTTAACACAGCTCTCAGTGGCTGTAGTTGTACAGTTGCTGATGAACAGATAAAAGCCAGTGTCGGCAGGGGGCACAGCAGGTGCACAATGAAATAAAGAATAAATCAGTGCCCAATAAGGGCTACAGATCAAATGGTATTTTGACTAATGAACTCAATGCACAAGGGGTTGAGCATTTCTGGTTTTATGGCCTTTGTTTTCTTTTTGTTGATGAAAAGCCCTAAATGGGCACAGATGTTCTATGTAGCATCAAGCAACTCTGATCAGTCTTAAATTTCTGATGTTTTTCCAGGTACAGCCTTACTGTTGTGTATATATGTTTTACATAAATTCCTGTATTAATAGCCATCTTATATTTTTCCCTGTATTAAAAGTTAATGTGCTATCCTGATATCTGCTATTGTTTGCAGTTGTTGCTTTAAAAAAAGGAGTTTGACCATACTAACCAGTGTTATTTTGAGCCTTTAATTTATACTCTGTTTCCTCACCCCATACAAAATGGAAAGAAGATTATAACTTTATGGATAATGTAATTTAATACCTCCTTATCAAGCATGTGAAATTAATAAGTCGTATTTTTCTTTTCCATATTTTGCTAGGCCATCAAAAATACTAATTTTACACTATTTCTCCTGTATGACTGTCACCTGTGTTAGTTGTAGTAGCAATTAACTGCACTGTTTAAAGCCTTTTGTATGCATTAATCAAAAGTTTGCCACTTTTATTCCACTGTTTGCCTGTGAAGATGCTAATTATGAGATGGTTTCTGCATGATCATTGATGGTAGAGAAGCATTTAGTACAGCCCCTGTGCCAGCTGAGCCCCACCACCCGAAATTGTACTGTCTGCATCAGAGCTCAGAGACAAAGGCATTGTTGTGTTCTGCTTCAGCAATTAAAGCATTACCAAGGTGATGTTACTGCACTAAGGAGTGGAGCTATTAGTGATGATACAATTTTTAGAAGCTGAGATCTGTGTTTGTTACTAAATACATTGTGTCTAAATTCAGTTCTTCCTCTTTAAAAGCCATTTTCTTTTTATTTTACTATGGGGATAAAATAATTGAACCCTTTTCAGCAGTGTGTGGCAACACTGAACTTCCTACACATTATGTGTTTAGAGTGGTAACTGCTGAGTAAATTTGAACATCATTCAAAAACTTGCATAATAGAGGTTTTTTTAATTATATACTTTCTAGTTAATTTGCAGTTCAGGAACTTGAAGTTATTTGTATGTCATGCACTTAACCTAACTATGAGTAAATACTTGTGAAGTTGTTTTTTAAAAGCATTATCCCTGAAAGGCCAAATGTTGAACAGATATTAATCACTGGTCTATTTTGTATACTGAAAAGAGTATAGTACTTTTTCTTTTTTTGACCTTTTGTTTTGTTTTTTTTCTTAAGGGAACTGCCTTTTGAGCTGCAGAAAGTTTTTGATAAGGAAGAGGTAGAAGTGAAAGTGGAAGATAAAAAAGACAAGGTGTATTTGTCGTCGAAAAAGCCAATGTTTCATCCCTTTTCTGGACATGGTTATAGATTAGGAAGGTAAGTAGGCTCATGTGATGTATGATTGAGTAGCTGAAGGGAACTATACCTACGGTGAAGGATCAAAATTCAGGTGGGAAGTGATCTCTGGAGTTTTCTAATCTAAGCTCCTGCTCAAAGCAGGGACATCTGTGGGGACAGATGAGGTTACTCAGGCTTTTATCCAATTGGGTCTTGAAATTCTGTAAGAGCAGAGGTTGTGCAGCCTTCTTGAGTGCTGGACTGTCTTTGTGGGAAAGAATCTTTTCCTTATATCCAATCTGAATGCCTCTCATTGGAATTTCTGTCCACCATAATGAGCATGACCTCCTCCTGCAGACCCTGGCAGGCTGCTTTTAGGTGCCCCACAACCACCACCATGTCTTCCACAGGCTGAACAAGCTGCTCTCCTCTAGCATCTGCTGATAGTGTGAGTGCTCCATCCTGCAGCATCTTGGTCTCTCCATGAAGCTTGGGGAATAATTGGCTTCCACAATCCACTGGACTGTTGATACAGCCAGGAAATTCTTGCCTTTTTGTTCAAGGTGTCAATATTAGCAGAACTGTTTCCAGCTGAAATGCTGGCACTCTTCTGTCCTGCGATTCTAGATACAAGAATCTCTTTTTAAGCTGTATGAGCAATAATTTGAGAAGAGGGGAAAGTATCACAATCCCATAAAGAGAGCTGAAGAAGAAAGAGGTGATTTTGCATTCTCTTAAAATTGTTCAGTAATTAATCACGCATGTATTGCAGTAAGGCATTTTAGCATTCTACAATGGTCCACATCTCTTTTGTAGTTGGAGAGTGTCAGCCATTCATCCCAGTGCTAAAACTGGACTTGATTTGCAACCAAACAATTACTGTATTTTGGAAGGCTGTTGTAGAGCAACAAGCCAGGAGTTTGTTTATTTGATCCCTGTGACTTTTGCTTATTCCAGCCACATTATCTGCTTGACATATCCCTGTCATGCAAGACTTGTGTGCCTGTAAAAGCAGGCTTTGGCCTAGGGAACGGGACATGTTCAGTGAGCGGGAGACATCACAGGTAGCACTTCTGAGTGACCTGCAGGGGTGGGGTTCCTAAGCTGTGGTGCAGCCTTAGGTGAACAGTGTCTTGTCACCCTGAGACAGCTTGTTTCAATTAAGTGGGAAGGGTTTGGCTGCTAAGCCCCAGAGCTTGTGCTGAGGGAAAGCCTGACCTGGGCAGGAAGAGCTGAGGAGGGGAAGAAGATGGTGTGCAGAGCAAAAGACTGATAAAGGTAAAGGGTGAGTGGTTCCAGGCTGACTCAGAAGAGCAAGTACCTGTTTTATGGGTTTCATCTGTTTCTGTAATACAGCCCATTCAGTTGCATCGTGCTTGAGTAGATAAAATGGGGAAAACCTTCCCTTGAGAGACGAGCGAGGTGCTGCAAGACTTGTTTTTGGTGGCACGGAAATACTGAGCAAATGGGGTAAAGAACTTAACCTTATTTTATCTACAAGTAGAGCTGTTCATAACAAAACCAAAACGATCTTCAGTGTGCTGGGTTTCTGCCTGCTAACCAGTGCTAAATGCTAGGTTGTTCAGTCACTTCTGATACTCTGCCATGCCTACAGCAAGTAATGATCTTGCTTCCCAGTAGGCAAGTTAGGTTTCAGAAACATGCTAATCTGTGAATTTCGGTTGACTGGTCTTATACACTGACACATTCTACAACTTGCTCAGCATTTCTTTTATTTTGTCCTGCTCTTGGTTGTCTATTCTGTGCTATGCTATCAAAGCCTTTTCCTTAAATACAAGTAAATATTTTTGCTGATGTTGGAAACATGAGCTGTAAATGCTCCTACTTCATAAAGTTGTGCTTGCTTCCTGCTGTTAATAAATGTCCATTGCATGGATACACCACACTTGCAGCAGAAAAGCTTTGTGAGGCAGCAGCAGAGCTGGTTGAGACTTGGAGGAAGTTTTAAGCTATAGAAATTCTTTTCCACAGCTGCATTTGTGTGATTAGTCAGAAATGAGAGACAAATGACTGAAGAGTTTACTTCAGCCTATAGCCTAGCTAAACCTCTGCTTAGCAAATAAACTTATAAAGTTAATACTGTGTACTTTGTCAGTGTTCCCAAGTGGAGGGATTTTGTAATGGATGAACCATTATGAATTGGTCTATTGACTAGTTCTCAAAACTTTTGTTGGAGGATCTAGAAATAACATAGATGTTGATATAGCTCAGACAAGCTTGGTCCTCTGCCTTTTTGTTCTACAGAAGAAATAATTAAGACATATCAAAATTTCCCAGTGTACCTTATGAACCTGAGTAACTAATGGATATACTCTGTTTTATCTATCACTGTCCAGCTGAATTTCACAGTTTAGGATTATGACTAGATTTGCAACCCCACATTTCTCTTGAGCTAATCTATGCATCTTTGAGACAGCCTCAGAAACATGTTAATTAAACTATTGACTGAAATCCCTTGTAGCAAAGCAAGCTTGGTCTGTAACCTCATTAGGGTAAAGCATTGTGTGTCAAGCTGCTTAACCATCAGTCAGGGTAAGGCATGATACCTAACTGCTGGGCTTTTTTTTTGTCAGAAAATTGACAGGATGCTCTTACGTCTCTTCGATCTCTGGTTTACGTCTTCTGTTGACAATCTTATAAAAGGAATAGGCCTTAAAAGGAGTTACAATGCTTCAATCTCAGGCTAATAAAACTTAGATTCTTAGGTGTTGGCTTTAGTTGAAGCTCCCACCACTAGATGGCTTTATCTGTCAGTTCTGCAAGACAAAAGTTTTTACATATAGAAGTGCTTTAAATCTTGGTGAATACAGATGTTCTAACTTTCTCTTAAAGCTTCATTTAATGTGTTGGCTTCAGTTTCACACACACTTGGCTATTGAAAGAATCACCTCCAGTGCCTGCTGCATATGGACATGTGACTGTGAGGGAAGTCTGTTTGGGAATGACACCAAAATCTGTGTCCATGCAAGACAGTTGTCTGAGCTACAGCTGTGACTGATGCAGCCCAGCCCAGCCCAGCCTGAGCCAGACACCACAGCTGAGCACCTCTGCAGCCTCTGCTGTCCTGGAGGCAGCTCACTCATATGAATTCTGCAGTGTCTGAACCAGCAACTAAACAGGGAGGCAGCAAGAGCTGGGCATTGCTGGACTGAAGTATGACTTGAATTTTTTTCTCTTTTTTTTCCCTTTTTTTTTTTTTCTCTGCTTGCAAAACTGTTTAACATTATCTTACTGGTACTCAAGCTAAGCATGAACAGAAGCTATTAGTGAGGCAAGTGGGTGCTAATACATCGTCTGTAGTAGTAATGCCAGAATATTTTACAGATGTACCTTTTGTAATTTGTTGATGTCAAGTCCCTGTGGCCCAGCTGATTTCTGTGTAATGCATAGAAGGTTTTGTACCTTTTATCTGTCTCCAGTCACAGTGAATGTCTCTTATTGCTCACTTGGAAATGGGATTTCTTGGTTCTCATTCTTTTTGCTGAGTTTATGTGCAAGATACAAAAAAGTGTCTCTACTGGCTGATATCCTATAAGTTAGGGGCAGCTCTTAACTGGGCAGTTAAGGTTTTTTATGTCTCTGACTAAACTTGTGCTTAAGACTCCAGCTTTATTAACCTGGACATATTAAGTCATTAGCTAATAATAAGTTAGCCATGACTTTTCTGCCATATGAATAAACTAATACAGGTACAAGAGCGTAAAAACAGGGTTTGTCTGCAAAGCAGGTGTGCAGTATAGTTAAGACTTACTCTATGGACATTAGTTACCTACTTCTCTCTCAAGAAGCTGTAACTCACCAATTTTCTGTGCAAAGAGAGCTTTTCTGCAAACTGCCATGTAGTGCTCATGTAATCTGTGACCACAGCTGAGCTCAGAGGAGAAATGGTAACTCCTTAAATCACTGCTATTGTTCTGCAAGCAAACATCTGGTTATACTCACAGGAGCTGAGAACGTGCCCATTGGATCAGGCCCAGTGAGGACTTAAACTGTACATGCTGAACAAGCTTAGTCATGAAAGAAGCACTAAGCTCTAGACATTTCTTCAGAATAAAAATTTTTGCCAGCAGTCTTTTTATTGTTTGCTTTTTTTAAGACCATGCACTTGGACTGAGGTCCATGTATTCTGTCAAGTCATTTTATGAATCTTTGCCCCTGTGATTGGGTCAGCTTTTGAAAATGCCTTAGGAAAAAAATCCAACTGCTGTGTGCATCAGTCTGGATTTTTCACATTAAGTCAATTTTTCTGATAGATGAGTAATTCTTCTAAGCTGAGATAGATGATGCTGGAGTCTAAATCAAGGCTAACAACACTCAGTTAAATTGAATTACTGTAATCATATTATGCTGAAAATTAACTTTGAGTATGCAAATTCAGTACTCAACCCCCTTAAAGTTTCACCTGTGTGATTAGAGTACAAAAATGCATTAACAATCTTCAGACAGTTTTGTCTCTTGTCTCTTCATATTTAATCCTCTGATATTTTAAGTTCCTTTCCATCTTATAAAAATGTTAAACACAAGCAAACTGAAATTCTTTAGCTTGCTTTAGTCTTTAAGTGAAAATCATGGCATATGTGTAGGAAAAAAATAAGAAAGAAAAAAGCTGATATTTATTTCAGTGTTCCTGTCTTTGTTGAAATAAAAAGTCATCAGCACACTCTGCTGTGGGGCAGAAGGCTCCAGAAGCAGAGGTTGGAGGGAAGTTTGAGCTTGCATGTACACACAGAAGTCGTAACCTCACGTGGCTATTCTTTTCAGTGCTACTCCAAAGATAATCTCTAAAGTGGGAGATGGTCATCCAGGACCTGATGACAAAAGGAACCTGCCTTTAGTACCCTTGAATGATTTGGAGCCCATCACCAGCGTCCAGATCTGGTTAGCTGATGGGGAAAGGATAATTCAAAAATTCAATGTTTCTCACAGGTAAGATTTATTTTACCACTGTCATATATATTTGCATCTGAACTATTTGTCTTAGTGCCTGTACATTTAAGTCTTTAATTTCTATGACTAATCTACCTCCTCAGTTCACTTGAATTGCTCTTCAGTTGTGTCTGGAAAACCTTTGAAATTTTGAGAAATCTTTTAGCTGACAAGAAAAGAGCATAAGAGAAATGTGAACTGTTAAAAGTCAGCTCATAACTGAATATAAAGGAAAATCTGAGGAAACTGTCAGAGTTCATTGTAGTTAGTGAAAGTTAAGGTGTACGTATTGCTTATTACTAGAAAAAATAGCTTTTAACGTGATAGATCTCTCAAACAACTACATCTGGAACAAATGGCTTAGTAAAAAGCCTGCTGGTCATTGGGCATAGGCAGCACCACAGGTGGGAGCTGGAAAAAGGGACTTAGAGTTAAGCCAGAGAAACCTCTGAGGGTGGCTGGAGTCAGTGCACTGGGCAGGGAGGTTCACCCCCTGCATATCAACATGGACAGAACAGAATGCACACAGTGTGTTTAATTCTTAATTAATAAAATTTCTGGTTCCTAAAGAGGCTTAGAAATGAGGATAATGTCAGAAGGTGTCAGCGCAGTGCATGTATGCAGGAGCTTTGGGAAAGTGGGATTAACACTTTACCATTAAATTGTAGAGCTACTGTCTTTAGAGACCTTCCTCAAATCTGAATTTGAGAAATTACTGCAGTACTATACAGTCATATCGTGTGGAAAGGATATGTTGCCTGTGCTTCTCTGTGAAGCAATTTAAAGGTATCACAGATTTAATACAACCCAGGCTGCTGTCAAGATAAACTATGTATGTCTGTGGCTGGTCAGAAGGAAAGCTCAGCTGTTGAAAGTTAATGACTGTAGTGTTTTCTTTGACTTGTATTAATTTATTACTGTTAGTGGCCTGAGATGCGAGTTGAAACACTGTTGTGATGTCCTGCTGAAGGGTAAATTGCTATTTTAATTATAAATATTTCATTGAAGGGCTTCATATCTCAATTATTCCAGGTCCCACACACTTAAATATATTTAGAAGTTTTTTGTCTTCATAGTAAATAGCAGTTTTAACAGCTGCTAAGTGCTTTTGAGAAGAAAAAACCATCTGAGATAAGCAGAACAGTTTTACTGGTGTAATGCTCTTTTTCAAGTACTGTGCAATAAATATTCTATCATAACATAGCCTCTCTCCACAATGCCAGCACGTTTGTGCTGTATACAGTACTTGTGTGTAGCCTGATAAGAACTAGAGGGAAATCCTTTTAGAGTAGATATCCTTAATTGTGATGGTTGCACACATAGCACTCCTTTCAGTGCACTAGACAGTCAGCTATTTGTTAACTAAGGTATAGATTAATAGCATGTAGCACATATGTAGCATATTACCCAGTGTCTGGGTGAATTGATGACTTTTGGCTTTTTGCAGTTAGATTGTGTCAGTGCCACAGTAACTGCTGCCTTAGATATGAGTTAATTACTGGTGAAAGATTGGAGGAGAAGCACAGGAAGCATTGTAGTGTTTCAGTGTGAGGAATTGAGACATGAGAGTGCAGCAACTAGGAGAGCAGAGCTGTAGAAATAGCACACAAAGCTGTGTCCTGGATAGAGTTGTGTCCCCTCTTCAGCACTTACTGTGTTTGTGTGACCCTGGAGCATGAGGTGTGGAGCCTGGAAAGGAGCTTGTTCACCCTGAAGCAGAGAGCTGGTGGCTAATTGCCTGAGTTGCTCTTGGAACCCAGTGAAATTTGATATAATGCATGTAGACACCTGTAGATGTCCAACCAAAAATTTAGTCCTACTTGAGGTTTTTCATACTCTTGGCTTACAAGACCAAGCAGTGTCTCTGTGTTGAGGCCTGCATGCACAGGAATTACTTTTAGTTTTGACTGTGTTTAGTTTTAGTTTTGGCTGTGTTTAGTTTTCGTCTGGCTGTGTCTGTCCTGGTGAGTGTGGCTAAGGCATGGAAAGTCTTGGGCATCTGTGCTGCTAAACTGTTAGGATGGCATTGCCCCAAGCCAGCCAGCACTTCCTCGGTCAATACCTAGCCATCCATTTTTCAGATGTTAGCTCAGGTCCTGGACCATTCCCAGAAGACAGTAAACCTCATGGGAGACCCTGTGCTTGGGGGAGAGGAAGGATGAATTCAGGAATTTGCCAGTAGCCAGTCTGCCAGTTGGCCTCAGGACCAGAGAATGGACATTGACAATTTGTTAATTTTATTCATACAGATGTATCTTCTCATCTTCATTTTCTAATTAAATTAGCTGATCTTGATTCTTCCACAGCAAAACTTCTGTCTTGCTCAGTTGTTGCAAGGCTCTTTACAGAAAGATTGAATCTATAATGGATTCACCATGCCCCTGCTTTGGGAGGATGGGACTATACTTAGACCTAGTCAACGTGTCAGCTGTCCAAATAGTTTTTGCAAACTTTTTTTCTTTATTTTTACTATGGTTGCACTACATGAACAACACATTGGAGGCATCTTTATTCTAGCTCTTGGCTACAGAACCCTCAGCTAAGAGCTCCACCAGCTGGTTAGGAAATGGTAGGTTTGTGTAACTACCATCTGAGCCACAATGGTGCATTGGAGTGCTCAGAATAAGATACTCATCCTTGCCCACTTGGGAGGGCTCTGAGAGCGTGCAGACCTCGGTCCTTGTCTCCCAGGTGGATCAGGCATTTCAGGATCCCACCTCGTCTGTATTGCTCCAGTTCTCTGCTGTCAGGCATTCCATGAAGTGGAATTTCATTCCTATCCCATGGTGGCTCTGTGTGTGTTATGCACATGTGTGGGGGTTGCAGTGCTGAAATTCTAATGCTGAGTTTTCTTACTCTCTTCTCAGAATCAGCCATGTCAGAGACTTCATAACAAAGTATCAAGGATCTGAGGGAAGTGTTCCCTTCACTCTGACGACCTCCCTGCCTTTTCGAGAGCTGCAGGACGAGACGCTCACACTTGAGGAAGCAAAGTTGCAAAATGCTGTTGTTGTTCAGAGACTTCGGAAAACAACTGAACCTTTCAGACTCTTAGTGATAAAAACACCTGACAATGACTACAACACTGCTGCTACACCTAATGGACAACTCAATAATGAGCAAAAAAATGCTATCAATAGTACGAGATCAAATTAGCTTTTAACTGACCAAAAATTATCTGCAGGGTGAACTAGGCAAAACCAAAAATGTAACCAGCAATACGTGGATGCCCTCACATCCTCATGCACTGTGCTCTTAGAGAGCAGAATGGGTGCTGTGCTGTCATCTGCTATAACAGAGGTATTTTCAGCTAAACCGGGTGGTCAGAGCCTGGCTATGTTATGTAGCAGAGGTAACTGTACAGCAGATCATCCTTAGAATTTCCTTAGGTAAAAAACTTCTTAGTTATTTAAAAAGTGGGTCTAGGTGGAGCAGTTCTCTGAGAATTAACTACTGATAGCACCTTTTAAGGAAAAATAGTATTTATTTTTGCACTTTTGACTAAAGTGAAATTTCACTTATATTGTAGTGTAAACTGCTGCAGTTTGCATTCTTCTCACAGTAACTCTTCAACAACCAATACTGCAGGCAAGCTCATATTTGAACTCTAACTTGAAAATCTTCAGGATATAACTTTTATCACATGATCTGCAGTGTAATAATGTTCTGTCAAGTCTTCACATGGTGGTAGGCGCATGTGTGAGAAGATACAAATGAGGTAGTCTGGTGCATACTGCGTATGAAGTGCCTCAAAGTGAGCTCTGAAGGAATTGTTCTTATCAATGGTTGAAGTGGTTGCTGCTTCTTTTGGGCTGCTACGGGTATCTTGCAGATCAGGTGATGTTTTAACTACCTAGCTCATTAGCATAGGGACCCACTTGTAGCTTTGTCACACAGAAACTTCAGCTTTTTGGGCTAGCACCAAGCAGGAGTAGTAGTTTAGAGGGACACAGTTGTTTTTATATTTTTATCTGCCTCTGTCCTGAACTGCCCAACTGATGAAGGTACTAGTTGCATGTGGTCAAGTTTCAAAGATGTTGAAAATCCTTACTTGAAATCTGAAGTTTTTCTCTCCACTTTGCCTCATTTACATCCAAATCTTTTATTTTGCTACTCATGTACTCAAGGCATAAAGTTTGTAGCCAATTATTCTGTGTTTTGCTAAAAGAGAAAACAACATAAAGACTTAATATTTTGTACTGTGTTTACTAAGCATGTGGGTTTGTGAATGGAACTAAAATCTCCAGCTAAGACATATCCCAGGATCTTCAGCGAGTCCCGAATCTTCTGTGCTACCTGTGCCAAAGGATGGTTGCTGGGGTTGTACTTCTTTTGTGTGGTTAAGTGAAAGATGGGTTTGGGTTTTCCTGATTTTGTTCTAAATAGAAAATTACTTCATTGGAGCAACTTGTATTCTAAAAAGTAGTGAGACGTCAGGCTAGGGATGTACTCTCCTTTATTCCCAGGGATATAAAACTGGTTTGCTTCAGCATCTCTCATGGTGTGTTTAAAATGAAAGTCAACTGGGCAAATATCTATTCAGTGTCCTCAGAAAGCAAATCTCTGGAAACTGTGCCTTTAAATGCCTTCCAGTGCTATAAACTTCCTGTGCTACTGTGCCATTCAGGTTTATGTAGCAAGTGGTACAATTAAATTTACTTTGCTCTTGCACTGACTCCTAAATGAAAAACAAAAATAAATGTGGAGACAAATCCATTAGTAGTACTGAAAAGAAAAACCACCTACAGACACAGCTCCAACCCTCAGTTCCCAGAGCTTCCTGAACAGGGAATTTTATTAATCAGTGCTTTCAAATGTGTCTTAATATGAAAGTTAGTATTAGGAAAGCACATGTGGTTGATTGTGAAGTCAGCTGTTCTATCTCAAAGGTGCATGAAATGTCAAGAGTAACAGTGTGCTACTCTTCAAGCATTTGCAGCATAAAAATTTGAAGAAATAAATAGTTTGAGATTGAAGGGGGGAGTGTAAAATTCTGAAGTGGGTAAATGCATTCTGCTTGCTATCCCTTGGAAGGAGCAGTAAGTATTTTGTATTTCAATGTTGATTCATGTCTGCTACCAGCATTTTAAGAGACTGGACAGTTTGGTGCTTTACTAAAACCAACTGTCTGACTGCAGCTTTTGTGCATTTGCAGTTTGAAAGTGTCATGATACTAATTACAAAATGAGAGAAGGTCTTTGAAAAGTCTGAAGTGATGCATTAATCCTATGCTAGATTAGAAAGTGCATTTTAAAAAAGGCAACAAACTGATAGAATTATGTATATCCAAATTTGGAGAAAGTCTTTGGAATAAATAGAAGACTTTCCTAAATAGAATTGGTTTTGGTCAAGTTTGTAAAGACTGATTAGCTACCTGTAGTGTCTGTAGACAGCAATTGTATACACATTGGTCAGACAACAGTATAACTGGCTTGATAGTGAAACACACAAATACCATCAGTTATTCATTGTTTCTTCACAAGCCTTTGCTGTTTTGAGTAAAACCTGTGCCTGAAGATATTTTACAGCAAAACTAAACCAGCCAAGAGAAGAACAACTAAAGGAAATGTCTTCTGTAGTTTTCCATTTGTGAAGAAACATGCAAATGCAGGTGAAAAGGATTTAACGTGTTATGAAGACAGCGTGTAATGACAAAACAACCTAAATGTTGAATTTGAATGTTAGATGCATGTTAGGTACATGGCAATCCATCTCTGTTTTGAAGCTCATCTGACAGCCTCTAGAGACCCCCTTCAGAGAGTTTTCAATGAGGTGTGTTAAAGCCACAATCTGAGTTTTCTGTTAAAGGTCTGGGTGTTAGGAAAATTTTTAATGCCTTGTTCTTTAAGAATTTTGCAAATTTGCTGCTATTATTCTTACTAAACGAGGCTGCACAGGCTTTTAAATGTCAGTACTTCATGGCATGGTTTGCAGTGCCTGCCCGGTACCCACCGGGTGACCCTGTCAGTAGCAGAGCTCTTCGAATCAGTCATGCCAAAAAGCCCTGGGTGTAGAGGTTGATTAGTCATCATCTCCCCAAGACAAGCAGGTCCCAAGTCCTGTTGGCTTCGTTAAACCCTCTTCTCTTAGGCTACCTCACTGTTGAAAGGATTCATACTTCAAAATGCCATTTGTATGTCCTCTGATGCAGAGCATGAGTGTAAGAGCACTTTCCCAGGGCCAGGGTGGTGGTGAACTCATGTGTTGGCTCGGGGGCAGCAGAATCACAGAATCAGTGAGGTTGGAAAAGACCTCTGAGATCATCGAGTCCGACTTATGGCCAGTCACCACCTTGTCAACCAGACAAGGTTGAGAGAGCCAAGGAGCCACATGCAGTCTTTCCTTAAACAGCTCCAGGGCCGGTGCCTCCCCGGCAGCCCCTTACAATCTCTAACCGCCCCATGGAAGAATTAGCAGCCGCTCTCCGCGCACCGTGTCCCGGCTCCAGCGCGCCTGTTGTGCGGTCTCTGTCCAGCTCACAGCTTGGTTCTACATCCCTGCACATCGGGAAACCGCGCATCCCTTCAAGGGGCAGAGGTGGCGTTTTGGGGCTGGATGAACACCCCCTTGCCCCGTCCTAGAGCCCCGCACCCCGTGGAGCTGCCCCGCTCCTCTCCTCTCCGCACGGAGGGAGCGGGGTGTGGGGGCTCCCCTGTCCCGGGAGCTCCCCTGTCCCGGGCCGAGAGGGCAGCGCCGGCGCCTTGGCCCCTGCAGGGCGCTGTGAGGGCGGCGAGGACACCGCCCGCTGTCCCTCGGCTCCGCCGCCCCGCCCCGGGCGCGCAGGTGTCGCTCGGGGTAGGATGTGCCATGGCGGGGGCTGCGAGGGACACCCCGGCGGGCGAGCAGGAGGTAGGGAGGGCTGCGAGGGGCAGGGTGGCTGCCGGGGGGCTTGGGGAGCCCCTCGGGCTCAGCCCGGGGCGAGAGCGGGGTCCCGGCACGCCGGCGTTTCGCTTCCATCGCGGCGGGGCTGGGGCAGCCCGGGTTAGTGCGGGGCACGGTGCGCGGTCCCAGCGGGGACCTGGAATACCTGGAATAACTCTTCAACTCTTCTCGCTGGGCAGGGCCGCGACGCCGGTGCTTTCCTTGGAATGCGCTGCACGGGATTTGCTCGCTGGCCGCTGCTGTAGCAGGGAAAAGCGCTTTCCCTTCCCAACTCGTGTCCCCTCCAGGGCTGCTTCCCTGCCCGAGGCAGGTGGGATGCGGGAGGCAGGAGGGTTCCCTTCCCCGGAGCGTCAGAGAGTCCCGGTTCCCAGGGTGTGGTGTGCTGGGAGCGAGGGCATCTCCCGCTGCCTCCTCAGCCCCGGTGCTCGCCGCGGAGGAGCGGGAGGCGGGTGAGGGTGAGCGGGGACTCCCCGACTCCATGGCTCTCGAGGGAACGCAGGTGGGACTGGGAAGAGCCGATGAGGAAGCCTTCCACAGCGTGTTGGGGGCATTCAGCCCATGGAGCTCTTCAGACACCTGGCACGCCCTGCTCGGGCTCGAATTCTTGTGTTTGGAAAGCATCTGGGTGAATTCATGGCATAAGTCTGCAGATGTTGCACAGATGCACCGTCTTTGTCTCACGGAGTTCCTCAGAGCTGCGTTGCCAGCAGCTAGAAGAATATCCTGAGAAAGCACCACTGTATCCCACCTCACTCATACCTTACCGCCCTTTCCTAGATGCCTGCACACAAGCCCTGCTCCTGTTTTCTTCCACTCAAGGGTGTGCTGATGTCCCTAAGAAAGCTGAAACCAGTCCTTAGGATGCTCGGTGAGAGGGACCTGGGATGCCACCCGTGACTGCCACACTCGTGCTTTTGAGAGGCAGTTGTTCGGTCACTCACAGAACAGTGTTAATTAACAGTGTTAATCCTACGTCGAGAGGAAAGCTGACTCAAAAGCTGCTCCTCGCTAGCTACATTTATTTAATTGTTTCTCAGATAAACCTAGTCTAGCATTTATCTTAGTCACAGGTTTTTCTCTCTGTTCTTACTGCTTTTCAATTACTTGTCGGTTCAGTTCTGGACTCCACTGATAAGGAATATCTTAGGACAAAACGTGGCTGCTCCCTATGCCTAGAACAGAGTTGCTGGGCTGTTTTCAAAGAGCTGAAACACTTTCTGTAGAAATAAGATGTTCTGCTATAAATATTGTATTCAATTTCTGTTCTGTTGGGGAACAGAAAATTTACAAGTATGGTTTTAACTTACAAGATAATTAAAAATAAAGGAACTACAGAGTAGGGGAAGCATTAATTTTCCATAACAATGCTTAAGCTTTCTATTTCAGGAGCAAAATCAAATCTCTCAGCTATTATACTTTCTTGGTTTGCCTTGAAACACAATTAAATTTGATATGATGGGAGCATGTATAAGTGCAAAACAGTCAAGTTAATCTGAGAACAAAAAAAAATTGTAACTTTGTTTGACCTTCCTTCCTCTTACCTCTTATGCCATCGTGTGCCACGCTCATGCCTTCCTTCGTCTTACCTCTCATGCATCATTTCTCCTAAAGCTCGTAAAGCAATTTGATGTTGACGTTCAACTACACTATAGGGGTCTCAAAACAAAATTTTGATTGTACTTTTATGTTTCATTCCTTATTTGACCACTGCCTACACATTCCTATCTCTAATGATTCGTGGAGTACTTTCAGCTTACTGACAAACCCGCATGGGTGAAGAAGCTTTTAGTGGATTTCACAGGAATCAAGCATTTTGTGTTTTTTGAGGAAGCAATGCAGCAGGGACAGCCAGCCCTTGGAGGAAAGCTCTGTGAGCTGCTGATAGCCAGTGATCTGCTGTTGGCCACACAGCCCTGCTCAGTGTTATCCTTCCCAAGACAGCTCTGTCAGCATTTAGGAGTAGTATCATGCAAACCCAAGCAAGGCTGGGGCTGGTCCTGTAGATCCTGTGACAGATGGCTGCCATGTGCATCTTCTGTGCTTTTAACTGTAGGAAGTCAGAGAGAAGGAAATGCTTCAGCTTTACTGGTGCAGGGTCCTACCTTTATTTTACCACTTTTCATTGCATACTGAGGCAGAAAATGTGGTCATTACCATATTAATTCAACATGGAGAGGCAAAAATCTACTATGGACTGCTTCTTATTGAAAGACACACCAGAATGTAGAGTCTGAAGGATTGCTTCTCAGCAGCCGGAAGCTCAGGGACACTCAATGAAGTTACCAGGCAGCAGATCTGCAGTGACAGTGGCATTTCCTTTCACAGGATGTGTCATTTCTACACAGAACTGCTGTGGTGTTCACAGCTTAATGTACAAACAAGTTCGAAAAGCAATTAGGCAAAACAAAAAGGAAAACAGGTATGAAGCAGTGATCAGGATGTAACCTACCTTCCCGGGAGCTCATGAACTGCAGATTCCCCGTGTTTCTGTGGGTGACCAGACAGGACACCTCTGTATGCCACGTCTATCTGACAGCTTGTTTTATTCTGAAAATAACATTCATAATCAAAATTTAATTAAAACTTAACTACTGCTGTGACCAAAGTATTAACTTTGCTTCAAGGTGATCTGGGAGCATGGTTCAGAGAATAGTTGAGCAGCATTCTGCGTGTGTGTGGAATTGCAGCGAGACTTCATAAAAAATGTACTAAGGTTGTCAATTTTCTAACCATGAAACTGCTGTAAAGACAGGAGTACCACCTGCAGCGTGTAAGTTTAGATCTTGGCTGACCATTTAGTGTACCACAGCTTTAATTAGATTAGTTCTTAAGAACTTGACATTCTTTGTGTTCTAAAAACATTTTGGAATCATGTATATTATATAGAGGCATTTACTTTTTGTGTTTTACCACAGCCTTAGCTACTGAAAGGACAAGGGGCAGTGGTTCCAAACTAAAAGAAGCATGAAAGAATGAAATTCTTTACTGTGAAGGTATTGTGGCCCTGGCACAGGTTACCCAAAAAAGCTGTGGCTGCCCCCATCCCTGGAAGTGTTCCGGGCCAGGTTGGATGGGGCTCTGACAACCTGGGATAGTGGGAGGAGTCTCTGCCCGTGGCAGTGGGGTTGGATTGGATGATCTTCAGAAATCCTCTCCAACCCAAACCATTCTGTGAGTCTATGAAAATTGCTAGTGAAAGTAAGTGTGAAAGCATCATTATGGATCTAAAAAGTTTTTTTATCCATTTTTGAGGTTGCAATAGGATACAGGACTTGCACAGCACCGGTTTATATCTCTTGATTTCAGCTGAAAGTCATCTTGACAATTCTTGGAGATCAGGAGGGAAAGTATCAAGGGAAAGCAAACTTTTAAAGTAATTTAATGACTAAAAAATAAAACTTTAAAAAGGGAATGACTAAAAAATGAAAAAATGAGACAGTTTTAAAGTACACAGCCCCTGGAGCAAAGCTCAAGGGCAATGGGTCAAAGTAGCAAAATTCTGTGGACCCACAAGTCTAGTAAAGCTCATATTTATTAGTACTTATGCATGGAAAATGAAGAGTCACTTTGGACAGCAAATATGTGTAAAGTCTGTTTTGTTTGCAATCTCTTATCAAATGAAATAGTATAATTGTTACAATGAAGTCTGTCTTGTGACTGTTTATCACCTTTTTTTTTCCCTGCAAAGAAGAAAATTGCCAATGCAGTGTAAAGTGAGGCCTGCTGTGGTGATAACATTTTGCAGCTCATGCCTTGACAGTGTCCACTTTCCTTGGGTGTAGTAATGGGATCCCACCCTGTCTTTTTCTGAGAAAACACAAAAAGGAAGGAGTCCTGATACTTGTGCTTGTTTGTTCACACCCACTCTGATAAAACAGTTCAAAAGGGAAATGTTCAGATGATGAAAGGCACTGCCTAGAAGTCTAAAACTTTTCAAAACTGTTACAGAGTAAAAGTGATGGGTTAGTAAATTTTAAAATGTTCAGAAATTAGGTAATGTGTCAGAATATCATCGTGGTGGATTTCATTTCCATATTTCTATTTTTATCCCAATCTAACATAAGAATTAAGGGCTTGTGTAGTCAGTTCAGAGAGAAGACAGACCCAGGATTAGTATTGCTGCTCCTCTTCATATTTCCTGGCTTCTGTTGACAGCAAATTTTAAAGAGGGACTGAAAGCCTAAAAGTTAAAAATTTGATTTGATGTATTGTCCTTCTGAAAGGAATACAGATTAACAAAGAGTAATTTTCTTTCTTCATTTTGAATTTTATGGCATAAAATTAAATCTTCTGGTTTTTTTAAAGGCTTTCCATTATCCTGGAACTTCTGCTATTGGGAAAAAACCCTATGTTCTTCATTAGGATCTCTATTAGAAACTGTGCAATTTTTGTATTTTAATTACTGGTATGCAATCTTATTTTCAATATTTATCCTATTGGGTATTATAGTTGAGAATACTCTTGAATGCTTGTGGTACTTTTCAAGCATCAAATGACAAATGAGAGAGCACAGGTCTGCAAAATTTTTTAAATATACTTGGAGTGATTTTCTAAAAAAAATCTTAGGCCCAAAATCACTTACCATATGATGCCAATTTTCACAAAGATATAGAAAAGTCAAGTCAAAAGGAAGATGTGCAAAGTCAAGTGACTTTGCCAGTGTCACACTAGCATTTTGTGACTAAGGAAGGAACAAAGCATGAATGTTTGGGATCTGATTGGTCTCTGGAACTTTCTGTGAATATTGTTTAATTAATGTGGTATGAGGGTATTTTTCAATTATTATCTGAAAGGTAAATAAAATATTTTTTTTAAAGTAAAACTTTTCAACATTTAAAAATATGAATTAAGCATTCAAAGACAAAACTAAGCTCAAATAATAGTGTAGCACTTCTCTGCTGCTTCTTGCTTGATTGTAGACTGGTTTCTTTTTAATAGCTTGTGAGAGGATGGTAGGTAAGCCTGAGGGTCATCACAACTCACTTTTAGTAACACTGTAATCTGTTTTTTGGGGCTGAATTAGAGAACAAACCCATTAAAAATCAAAGTAACAAGCACCCAAATGTCTGTTGATGATAGGGGTTGAGGGCATACGGATTTATTAGTGGAATAGCTGTGAAGCAAATACATTGAAGTGCTGTTAACTATAGACTTTAACCTTATCACTTGTGTAGCTTTTATCTTGTGCACCTTGGTTTACTCATGGTTTGTTCTCCTCTCACGCAGGGGCGCAGGCTCTCGGTGTGCAGCAAGCTGTGCTATGCCATAGGAGGTGCCCCAAACCAAGTGGCAGGGAGTGCTGCTTCTTTCTTCCTGCAGATCTACCTGCTAGACATAGCCCATGTAAGTAGCACAAGAAACATTTGCAGGCTGTGGACTGAACTCTGATATTGCCAGCCATGTCCCTGGAATGGCAGAAGGGGAATTTGTTAATACGTATTTTAAATTGTCTCGTTGTCTTTGTCTCTAGCTGTTCAGCATCCTGGAACAGCATAAACTTGTCCAGAATTAATTTCCCCCCCTGCCTATTTTTCTTTCTGTCTTGAGATGGCTGATGTTCACTTTTAGTTTGGGATCGTTATTAGAACCATGGGTGCTGTAGAGCTCACACACTTGCAGACACAAGAAAAATCAGTTCTCAGTGTCAGGAGTCAAAGAGTGTAAGATATGAGACACCTGAAAACATTAATATCACCGTGCTGAGGTTATGAAGTTTTGTTCATGTGGTTTAGTTAAAAATCACTCCAGTTGCACCCAACTGTTTTTGTAGCCAACATAATTTCACACAATTTTTATGTGGTCTGTCTAAGGTAATTTCATGGCAAATAAAGCTGAGTTATCCTTCCTGAAGGTTCTTTGCTTCCAGTCTGTGGCTCTCTGGTGCAGAAGCAGACCCAGTGAAACAAAGCACGAGGAGTCATCCCATTCATCTGACTTTCAGCTGCTCCAGCTAGATTTCAGGGCAGCAGAGACACAAAGAAAATCAATCCATAAGCAATTTTTACTGGTTTGGATTGTCTTGTATGCATGCATGGTAACTAGGACAAGGTACGAGGATAGAAAAAAAGATTTTAGGGGGTTGAGGCCGAATTTCAGGGACTGTGAGAACAGGTCTGAAAGTACAGGTGGGACTTCTGCACTAATGAATGTTCCTATTTGCTGGAAAAAAACAGGAGCTTCTGCGTCAGATATCATTACCCATTTGCTGTCTAAAGATGGGATATTAAGACTGGGAGGTGTCCAGAAGTTTGGGTTTATGTTTTTCCTGTAAAAGTCTGGTATTAAAAGCTGACTTGTGACCAAATAAAATTTTCAACACAGTAAGATGTGCATGTACAGCTGAGATCATCTTGAGTGTCTTGTCGAGATCAAAGTCACAAGATGTAGAAAAGGAGCCAGTGTTGGACAGCAGTGTGAAAGATGTCAGATGATGGTGTGGAATCTGAGGAGTTGGAGGTGGAAAAGCAACTTGAGGGTACAGCAGGGCGGTGGAGCAGCTCTGACTAAAGCTGTTGCCCACTGTCATCAAGGATGGCAGTACAAGCCATTGGAGATGATGAAGCAGGAACTAAATGAGAAAGATTCTAGCACCATTTTCCCAGGGTGCTTAGAAAAATGGCAATTTCCCCATTCTTTGCTAATCACAGAGACTGAAAATTCTTGAAGCAAGGGACTGTTCCTTCATGTGTTTGTGTACAGTTCCAGAAATCTGGGGTCTCATCTGTACATCTTTGGGTACTACCTAAACAAGTGACATAAAAATAATTATTTTATTTGCAAGCTTCTACTGAAACCAAATAATTTTGCTTAATGTCTGTAGTGATATACTTACATTTTCATTAAGGGGCTTAATTATTTATTCCCTGGTGGTTTTATTTGTTCTCTGAAGTAGTCCTCCAGGGACAGGATTTTTTTCAAGGCCTGATAAATAGCTCTGAAATCCTGTGTTCTTTCCCACACATTTTCAGGGGAGAGAATATAATTATATGGTCACTACTTGGATTTATTTCTTGTCCGCTTAGAGAGCAGAACTGTTTTAGCTTCTTGAGAGAATGTGAAAGTCAGGAAGTGTAATCTTTCATACATAATCTGGATCCTTTCTAAGAAAATTATATTTTTATTAATTTTCTGTAACTTACAGTTTTTCAATTTGAATTCCTTGTTCCACCTAAATTACCTGTGTAGAGTACAGACATAAATGGAACTCTAGACCACACAGGATCCTTGAGTCAAATTACTAGACAACACCAAAATTCTCTGATAAAAGGATCCTAGTATTTATTCCTCTTGAGATGGGCAAATTTAGCCTATTTTATCTTGTATTTTATTAACACTGAGAAGTTTCTGGCATTGGTGCTGACAGACACTGTCTAGATTTAGGAGATAAGAAAATGTATTTATTCCTTTTGAGATGGGCAAATTTAGCCTATTTTATCTTGTATTTTATTAACACTGAGAAGTTTCTGGCATTGGTGCTGACAGACACTGTCTAGATTTAGGAGATAAGAAAATACAGCCAAGGGATGTATAAGCCCATACCGATGATGAAGACAGGGTGACTATAAAGACTCCACTCCTAACATGAAAGAGATTTTACTTTTTCTTCAGAACTTCCTTCCACCTCTGTGTATTAATATCCACTTCCTTTCAGTCTGTTCAATTATCTGAACAAAAAAATGAATGTGGAACTCACCTAATTTGTAGTTTTTTGTTCTTGTCCCCCTCATAACTGCAATATTTCAACCCATTGCCACCCTTTGATCGCTGTGGGAGGGCATGAGCCAGCAAAGATCAGCACGAAGGTGGGACACAGTCCAGTGCTCATCCAGCTTCATCCCACCATGCAGCAATGGAATGGAGAGCCACTGTTGTCATCTGCTGGGCACTGCCATTCCCAATCCTTCCCTGCTCACAAACTTTCTAGGGTGGAGTAAGTGTCTTGGAGCTGGTGGTGACAGGAACATTGGCTGCCACTGCAATTTCACCTAATTTGGGCTAAAATGTAGTGGGCATGATGTCAGAAGTCTGTAGCACCTGCCTTTTGTGCTGGTCATCCAGGACATTCAGAGATCACTGCTCTGAGAGAGAACCTGCAGCAAATTCTGCAGCAGGGGACCTGCACCAGCTGCGTTCCTGGTGATGCTGCCTGGGATACAGCATCCTTTCAGGAAAGCAGGGGATACCTGCTCAAGCTTGGTGCTGTATCAACTGCATTTTCCAGGCTTTTGGAGCACTGCTGTGTTGAAGCACAGAGATGAAGGGATCTTGTCTGCCCTCACTCTTTGAGCCACAGAGGCTCTTTCAGCAGCTTCTCTCAATTATTGATGTGAGAAACATCCACATTTATATAGGTTTCAATGACTTTTTTTTCAGGATTATAGTTGCAGTGACATGAACCGAACACTTGGAAGAGAACCCACCTTTCTTAACCATTGTGTGATGGGAATTCCTAAGCTCTGTACTGATATATGTGAAAAAATAACTGCCTTGCCTGGGATAAACTGTATTTCTATATAGGGACTAAAGTATGGTCCACCGGGGTTAATTTCAGAGGTTTTTCTACTTGGCCATTTTATTCTTATGTAATCTACGAACATTTTTCAAGTGAGATGTGATGGACATGTGCTGGCAACTTTGATTTGAGCAGATGTGCCTTACACAATTCAGTTGTCACCACTCAGTTCCCAGTGGATAAAGTCTGTTGTGCAACAACCTCTTCCTCAGCCACATGCCACTAGTTGGAAGCCTTTTTGCTAATTTCAGGAGAGGAAAAAACATTACTGCATGTAAACAGCCCCCTCTACCATTTTCTAGATCAGGTCAAGATAAAGATATGGGGAGATGGAGATGTGTAGGGGAAAGGAAAGAGGGTGATTACAGGGTGTATCTGTCAGATTGTATGACTAAAACAAGGACTTTGCTATTTGACTGATTCATTTTCCTCATCCTAAACACATTCTGGATCTTTCCTTACTTGCATTTTTCCTTTCTGATCCCTTAATTCACAGCACCAATCTCAATGTCTCATTTGTTTGCTGTGGGTAACCAATAGGAATTTCTATGACAGCAGCAGAAGTGTTTTGTAAATGAGCTATCATTATTTAAAACACTGAGGTGTTTTTTTCTGGAAAGTTGCTTTATGCTGTTTCATTGTATTGTGAAACAATATGGCTCTTGTTTACTGTATTCTGTCTGTACTTTCAGATTACTCCATTTCATGCCTCTTTGGTGCTGTTCATTGGCAAAGCCTCAGGTGCAGTTACTGATCCTGTTGCTGGCTTTTTTATTAGCAAAAGTAGATGGACAAAAATTGGCCGGCTCATGCCTTGGTAAGTATAAATGTGTACATATATTTACATATATATGTGAATATTGACTGTTGTGATCGTACAGCCACCTCACTGAATTAGTCTCAAGGGTTGTATTCATTCCACATATATAAAATAAAAACTAAAAATTGCCATGTCTTCTTTAACTTGTTCACCCATGAAAACACAGAAGATATTTTCTACCACTGGAGTTGCAAACAAATAAAGCCAAGAGACTGTATTTTTAGTAAAACTGGAAGCTGAGATCTAAAACTTTCTTACATCTGTGGTTGAATTTTCATCCTTGTTTAGATTTCTTTAGTTTGACTTCACTCTTCCAACAAAGTTGGAACTTATTTCTGATTCTGTCCTAGAGTGCCTTCACATCTCACATCAGCCTTCCAGAAGCTCCTTTAACTCCCCAGGTCTTTCAGTTCAGTTCAGGGAAGGATGCGTGCACAGATGTAGAACAGATTAATGTTGCACAATAGGAATGAGATTGACAGGTGTGAAGCTAGAAAAACTGGAAAAGATTGGGCCATGCTAGAGGAACTCCAGCTCATCTATGCCACCTGGCATGTGTTTGTTGTTTCTTTAATATTTTGGAAGCCAAGGGGAGATTGACTACTGTGCTGGTTTGTATTAATTTAGACCCACCACAACTACTTTGTTAAATAGGGAGTCTTTCATCATCTTATCTCATACATTGTATGGATGTATTGTAAGATATTTTAAATTAATAGTGAATTTTTAATTTATATAACCCACAAACTTGATTTACGACAAAAATCTAAGAGTAAATGTGTCCTGAGCAAGGAAGTTGAAATTTCAGGGAAAATGAGAGCAGTTTTTTATGTGGTTCTCTTGCTGTTGTGCAGTTTTACAGCTACAGAAACTTGTCCATGGGCAGCTTATATCTGACAAATAGAGAAGGCAAGTACATGTTGGAAAAAGGCTGAGATCAGCTGCTCTTGGCCCAGTAGGAACAGGGCCTTCAGGTTGAAGTTAAGCTTTTTGTCAAGTCTCATGGGAAAAGAGGAGCTTACTGCTGTTTCTCTTTTCAGGATTTGGTTGGAGGCCAGGTAAATGGTGTGGTTTTAATGACCACTGAATTAACCGAGTAAGAAAGCTATCCAAAAGGAAAACAATGACATTTTTATACAAATGCCATTAAAAGTATTCTGATGGTTTTTTTCTTTTTTTCTAAAGATCTCTGAAAAAACAGCAAGTGCATGTGCTTATTGCTAGTGTTACATTGATGTTAGAATGATTCCTGTTCTAGCACAAGCATAAACTTATCTTTTCACTGTAAACCAGCTTCAGCACATCTTGCACTTCTCACAGGAAAACTGCTTATCTAACCCCACTTTTCATCTAACAGCTGCTTTCTTTACAGGAGGATTTTGTCTGTGTTTTTTTGGTAGCACTAATATTTTCATGGGAATTCTGTTCCTAGACTTTGAGAGTCAGGCCATTTTTTTGCAAAGCAAAAAAATGGGGCTTCCCTTAGCTTAAAAATACTTTAGTATTTTGAATTTTTTCTGACTTCTTAATAATCTAGAATGAAGCAATGGAATTTTTTTTCATTGAAGTCAGAAAAGCTTGCCAGCAAAGCAAGAACATTAGTAAGGGAGGTGAATGTTTAACTATCGCTTAATACTGTCCTCAATATAACACAGAGTCATCAATCACTTTTTTAATGGCTTTAAAAGGCAGAAGCAGACATTGACTTGAAATACTGGTTGAACATTTTGTCAAAAGAGATAATAGCTGACAATCAGATATTCAGCAACTCCAGCAAGGCTTTGAAAACTCCCTGGCATTAGAGAGGAAAGGAAAATGTGGGAAAGGGGAGAACAATACCAAGAGGGTTGTTGCTAAATAGTTGCATGAAAAAGTGACTGAGAGGATACTTAGTGTGGTGACTCTGCCTGGACACCATGCGGAAGAGCTCATGCTTTTGGAGAGGAAGGTAAATTCCCTGAGATGTGTTAGGATTTTACCCTTGTTTATGTTTTCCATTGCTGTGGGTGTACTGTGGGCTAGGGACCAGAGGGACAGAGAATACCAGAACCTGGCACTTTCCTGGTAAATGTTCAGCTCCCAGTGATGCTGTTCATCCCAAAAAGCAGTGTGGGAAAGCCATTGTTTTACTAAACTATTTACCCACATTACTCTTTTGTATTCCAGGTTTTCAGTTCACGATTGCAAAATAATCAGCTGACCCCCAATGTCAGTAGTGCTGTTGTGAAGGGATTAATCTGTTTTCTGTTTTATGTGTTTGGAAATTTTTTGTTAGGATCTTGGTCATCTAAATACATTGTTCAGTGCCTGATTTACAAGAATACAGGACAGGCCTGATGCTGCAGCTCAGACTTTTAGGAAATAATAACATCTGACCAATTCTGTATCATGGAGTTTGACAAGTGCTATTTGCCTGAGAAAGGTTTTAGACTAATGTCATTAATTGCTGGTTAATGGCAATGTCTGGAATATAAGTTTCTGTGGTTCTTGGTTTTTAAGCCACCTTCCTCTCTGAAGATGATTATTTTATGTTTAAAGTGATTAGGAATTGAATGAAGGAAATGGTCATGTACCCAACTAGACACAGAGAGTAGGAGCTTTCACAATGGGCTGTCCATTGTCTCATATGCTTTTTTTCAGTATTTTTGAGTGTATCAACATATTTGCACTTGCTTGAAGTAGCAGTGGAGAGATTAAGTTCAGAGGAAAACCAAAGGCACTAAAATTAGAATAGAGAATCTCAATAATAAGTAAACTCATGTAAAAACTGCTGGAGTATGCAAAGATATGATGACAGAGCTTAGTGATTTTTTTCAGTGATTCTTTCTAATAAATACCTAATCTGAGATATGTGCCAAGGAATGGCAATATAGGTATGCTGTTACAGTGCATATGAAAGGAAATTATGTCTCTTCTGAGTCAGATATTAATTTTAGTGTAGCTATTTTCTTTCAGATTTGCTGGTTTTTCCACTTTATGAAAGTATTAATCTGTGTATTTTTATATTTTATATTAATATATTTTATATTCATCTATTTATTTAATGCACACTAACTTTTGATATTTAAAAACATACATTACTACAGTTAGAAAAACTGCACATATAATAAATTGTGTTATATTGATTATTAGCAGGAAAATATAATGTGCTTTGCTATTTTAAGATTGTTGATGTGTGTAAATTTTCTTCTCAGGGTGCTGGCATGTACACCCTTCACAATAGTCTCCTATTTTTTTATGTGGTACCTGCCTCCATTTGTATCAGGAAGAGTTGCTTGGTATCTGACTTTCTACTGCCTTTTCCAAGCACTGACCACAGTAAGTAGATTACAGGTCAGGATGTTCTCAGCAGTAAGTTGCTTGTTGTCTGTCTATACTAAAGCATCCATATTTAGTAAACTTGTTTTCACATTTTACTTCAACTTCTAGTGAATTTATGAGACAGGTAGATGCCCTTTTATCAAACTCTCTGCTGGTTGATGGTTTCTGCCAATGCTTTTTCTAGTAAATGAGCTGCTAATTCATCCAGGTTACCTCCAGTGCCCTCAACTCATTCTTGTAGAGATGTTTCTAATTCCAGTTAGACATCCAACTTCTCATAACTTCTGTTCTCAGGAGCAGATTAGGAATTCTGTAGTCCTATGTTAAGCTTCAATATTTCCCTAGGTCCTTTGTTTCTCCATAAGAAAGATGGTCCAGAAGACATCCATAATGGTTTTAAATAATTCCTTTCCTCTTTCTTTTGAAAGAGAAACACAGGGTTTCCATGGCAGAGTTTTGAAAAATGTACACCCTTGCCATTTTTGATGGAGGTGAACAGAAATGCATTTTGTGCAAACATTGTGAGATGCAGAGTGCAAGACAATTTGGCTCCAGATCTCTGGGGTGGTGGGAACACCACAGAGAACTTGGTTGTTCAGGCAGGTTCATGTCCCAGTTCCACTTTGCAATGGTCTTAACTTATGCTTAACTCAAATTAAGGACTGTGTGGCACAATGGTGCTGAAAGAGTAGTTTTCACTATTATTTCCTGAATTTACATAATTAGACAGATATCTGTAATATTTGGGGTATTGGTGCAGTCTTCTGGCTTGAATAAAATAGAAAACTGTATTTTTTCTTTATGGCTTTGCTTCCTGTTAGCTGGTTCAAGCTAGGAACATGGTAGTGTCCTGGTGCAAAGAAAGCAAAATTCCTTTGAGTCTCTCTGTGAAGGATGCTTTCCCAAGGAAAGTGAAGGAGCACAACATCAACGTAAACCCTCTGGGTATTTTATTATTTATTATTTGTATTCTGAAAGATATTGTTTTCCTTTTGTATGTTTTACAAACCAGAAAGAAAAGGCAGGTCTTTGTGCTAAAAAATTGGTTGAGGGTTCTCAGTGTTCTGAATGAATGTTCAAGGCCCCATTAAAACATTTTCTTGGATATCAAAGGAATACAGCAGTTTTACCCTGACATTTCCTAAGTCATGTTTTCTCTCTCCGTAGTTATTCCAAGTACCATATTCTGCTCTCACCATGTTTCTCAGCACAGACCAGAGGGACAGAGATTCTGCAACAGCATATCGTGAGTGTGATCTGGGCTCTCTCCTGGGCACTGGGGCTGAGTTTTATTGAAAATCCTTCTTAATCTATAGGAAGCTCCTAGTGATTTGTGTCCCTCAACTGGACTTTTATAAGAATGTTTCGATATGTGATGAAAACTAATTTGTCTTCAAAGGAATTGCATTTCTCTAGTTAAATAGGAGACATTAATATTTAATCATCTCAAATTGTCTGATTAGCTATAAACTCTTTTTGCTTTATTGCTAGCCAGAGGAAACAATCAAAAAACACTTTTAATCAAGTCAGGGTAAGGAATAATGATTTAATTTAAGGTGATTTATTTGTAAGGGAAAAATCAAGAAACATTCAATCAAAGAAAGTATGAAAGTAATTTTGAGGAGTTTGTTGTTTTGCTTTTATATGGGGTTTGTTGTTTTGTTTTGTTACCTTCTTTTTTTTAGTTCATGTTTCCTTAGATTTATGTGTTTCATGTTATAAATACAAATCCCAAACCTCTTTTCTCAGAAAAAAAATTTGAGAACTCATAGAACCAAGACAGTTGACCTCACCAAAAAGGAAAGTAATTTTGTGTGCATGTTCACACCAACTGAAATATTTTTCTTCATTTCATCTGTGTTTTTTAATTAATTCTGACATACGCCAGGTAGTTTAAAGGCAGATCTTGTTGTAATATAACTAGCACTCTGAGTGTATTAGTTAAAAGGATGATGCTTTCCAGACCATATCTCTGGCTCTTCAACAACCAAAACCAGACAAACTTTTAGCTTTGAAGCAAATAAATCAGACCAAAAAAAGTGCAATGAAAAT
Organism: Rhabdornis inornatus; assembly: GCA_013397075.1. Classification (NCBI taxonomy): domain Eukaryota; kingdom Metazoa; phylum Chordata; class Aves; order Passeriformes; family Rhabdornithidae; genus Rhabdornis; species Rhabdornis inornatus. Next base: position 508,785 of record VWZS01008698.1, on the reverse strand, counting down.
ATTTTCAAGATTTCCTGTATAGACCATAAATTGAATGAAAAAACAGTTTCTTGTCCTCCTGCCCTCTTCATGTTCTCATGCCTTCTTTATTGTGTAACTGCATTAAGCAGTTAAGGTAAAAAGAAAAAAGTCAAATATTACATGAAAGACTTTTCTATGTCTTAACTTGTCCTTAAAGTGTTGCTTTAGAATAACTTGTAGGTTTTTTTGTTGCATCTGTTTTCTCTTCCTGGCAAGATCCCTTTTCTCTTCCATTAGTCCTTCTAACCCTCAACATACTTGATTGTGTTGAAACCCACAGAGGCACAGTGAAATAGTGAGAAGTACTAAAAATGTATGTCAAAATTCTAGATACAATATTCCCTGATCAACCCAACCCCTCTCCAGAGATATGGAACAGTTGTAATTTGCATTACCATCAACTGTCTTTAAGAAAAAGTCTAGACTGGCAGTCACAGGACAGGACTAAACAGCAGGAGGTTCCAGTTGTGTTATATTCTTTGGCACTGACTGTATTCTGAGTCATCTGGCCTAAATTCTGACTAAATCCATGTACCTAGTGTTTTCTATTGTCTGGTTTTATATCTTCAGAGGCTGTGATCCAAATAAATGTGCTTTCTGATCTGCTAGTCCCATGCAAGGCTTCATAAGCATGTGAAACTTGTACCCATAAAAGCTGTTGAACTCCGTGGCTGAGAGGTGTCACACGTTTATAGTGTAATTTTATTGTTCAGAAAGGGTCTAACTTTTGAGTGTACAGCTGTACTCCTAAACCATATTAAGGTGGTGCAATGAACCATAGTTTTAACTTTTCAAATGTTGGTATTTTTGTGTATGTTGATATGTGTTTGGAGCAAAGTTTTCTTGTAATGGTTATGCTTACATGAGAACCTTTTTTTTACCTTTTCCTTTTTTGGTGTTTTACTTAAACACTTTTGCCTCTCTTTGGGCTTCATAGAGAATTTTTCCTGTTGATAGACTGTCTTGGATGCAGTCAGTTGTTCAGGCATTTCTTCAACTGTTAAAGGAAAACAGCTGTGTAATATGAAGTGTGCTCTTAGAAATAAGACTGGGATCAGAGGATCCATTACCCTCTGCTGGAGACAAGCAGAACTGCCTATTATGAATTTTATTCTGCTGTTGCTATTAATGCAAGGTAGAAATACTGGATTCCAAAGTTGCCTTAACACAACTCCTACTTACATTCTGGCCAAAACATAGCCTACTTCAAGGTACAATCTGCTGGCAGATCAGCTTTCTTGGCTGATGTGCAAAGTAATACATCATAAATTCTGAGCACACAAGAACTTTGAAGGATACCTGTTCCTCAGCTCTTGCTACTACTTAGAAAATAAAGTTTCACCGTGGTTGTATTTCTGGTGCCTCTAATGATGCTTCTGGGTTTTATTCTGTACAAATGTTTGATAAAATGCAGATGTAGAGCCCTAGACAAAGGTTATGAATGTGTAGGTGGTGTTCTGAATGAAAGGTGTGATTTGAATGCTTTGCCTTTGCACTGAGTTTGGAAGCTCTGCGATGCCCGACTGAGACTAGTTTGTGTCCAAACACTTCAGACCAGACTGGGGTTAGATTTCCACCATCTGCCAGGATTTTTGTGTGCATGGACTGAATTGCAACATTGCTGGTAAAACTGGATGTGAAGTTTGGGGAAGGGCTTTTTTTTGCTTCCCATTGGTTTAAATTAATGTTACACGGCACCTCAGATTTTCCACTCATAAGCATTCTCAGTTTGGGAACAAAGTAGCAATGGTTTAAAAGGTCCAGGCGTGCTAGGGAGGCTCTCTTCCCTTTTCGTTACTGGATCTTGCATAGTCACACACAGCCTGCATTGCTGCACTGTCTGAACCCCTCTCAATCTGTGTGTCTTGCCCTCCCTTTAGATGGTGAAGTATTTTTATTCCTTTACAGGGACACACAAAAAGCCACATGTCTGAGGTCACCTAGGAAGGCTGTTATAGATCAGGACACTTAAATAAACATGAACCTAGGAGGTTTTGAAATGCCTGTCACTTCCCAGAGAGAGTACCATAACCACCAGGACACAAGCTGCTCTGGAAGCATCCCTTCAGAATCCTCCATGGTGCTTCTCAGAAAGGAACAAATGACCCTGGGAGCCACTGAAAGAGAAAAAATAGGAAAAAAAGTCTGAAGTTTGAGTCAATGAGAAGTCCATTCACTCACAAATGGGGACTTTGTCCCCATCCTTAATTTGTTCATGCATTCAGTCCTGATGTATCTTTATGCAAAATGTGTAAAGAGTCTCTGGAGCCAGGACAGGAATTCAGTTTATCTCCTGGCCGTGGGGATGCTGGATATAGTCATATTGCAGGCAAACAGGCATGGTAGGCTTGAAATCCCTCAGGGTGAGGAGGGTCTAGAACCCAAATTTCTCACCATTTGCCTTAACAGAGCTGCAACACCTGGTCAGGTTGTTGATCAATTTCATGAGATGATGCCCACAGTTAGATTTTTATTTTCCTAAGTGGAGGCTTTGGTTGTTTTTTTCAAGATGATCCTTTTTTCTGGTGAGTATTAGTGATCTGAATCATTCTCTGAGGTTGAGATAGAGAGTTCTGCCTGACTCTGGCCTTAGGCAATTCAGAACAGCATCTGCTGTTTCCAAGAGCTTTGTAGCTGTACTATTTCCATAAACCTGAGGCAAGTATCACTTTATTTTACAATTGGAGGACTCAGAGGTCTGATTAGAGAAGTGTTTCTCAAGTTGCAGTCAAGTTTGAGATGAACAGTCTGATGTCATGGCTTCAAGTCTTGCTTTGGAAAAAATGGCATTTAAAAAGTAGTTCTGCTCTGGTCCTCAACTCCATGTTATCCTCTTAATTTCAGCATTCACATCTCTCATGCAGGTTGTATAGAAAAGGCTCTTTCATGGATGATGCTTCTCAAAGCTGATGAGAAAATGAATGACAAAACTCTCCTTGAAACTGTTCCTATCACTCACCTTTCAGTTTTTCTGTTCTTGGCATTGCTCATTCCTGTAAGAGGAAATGGTTTGATAATGTTTCTCTTCAGTGAGACAGATGAGCAAGAGCCTCATCCTCAGTGCATATTTGTGCTTCCATTCTTTAGGAATGACCATGGAAGTTCTTGGGACCTTGATTGGAGCTTCACTTCAGGGGCAGATTGTGGCCAGTGCTCACATCTCTCCCCACTGCACTGTGAATCCCTCAGAAAACACCACTGACTCCTGGCATGACACTCCCACCATTCCAGACCCCTCAGATTCTCTGTCCCATCAAGTAAGTGTCTATGGGAACACACTAAAATATCCTACAGAGAAGGGTGGGGATGTTTCTCTAATACCATGTCATATCCAGCTGGATGAGTGGGAACATGACTTCCTTTGTTGCAGACAATGCTTTCCATCTCTTTGCAACCCCTCCTCAGTGTGACACCAGAATTTCTTTGAGGAGCTTTGCGGGAGGTGCCCAACCCAAAAAGCAGCTGGGAGGGACATGGCCACCCTTTGTTTTCACTTGGGGCTGATTCACAGTTTATAGAATCTTAGTAAGAAAAGCAGTTTACCCCTCCAGAAATACTCCATCCCAGTTCTGGGGTCCACAGCACAAGAAAGACATGGACCTGTTAGAGCAGAGCCAGAGGAGAGTCCCAAAAATGGTCAGAAGGTTTGACAAGGTTCCTTGGTCAGAAGGAAGGACTTCTCCTGTGAATACAGGCTGAGAGAGTTGGATTCATTCAGCCTGGAGGAGAGAAAGTTCCAGGGAGAATTTATTGCAGCCTTTCAGTACAAAAGGGGGCTTTTAAGAAAGATGGAAGAAACTTTTAACCAAGGCTTGTAGTTACAGGACAAGGAGGAATGGTTTTAAACTGAAAGAGGGTACATTTAGATTAGATATTAGGAAGNCTCAGATTTTCCACTCATAAGCATTCTCAGTTTGGGAACAAAGTAGCAATGGTTTAAAAGGTCCAGGCGTGCTAGGGAGGCTCTCTTCCCTTTTCGTTACTGGATCTTGCATAGTCACACACAGCCTGCATTGCTGCACTGTCTGAACCCCTCTCAATCTGTGTGTCTTGCCCTCCCTTTAGATGGTGAAGTATTTTTATTCCTTTACAGGGACACACAAAAAGCCACATGTCTGAGGTCACCTAGGAAGGCTGTTATAGATCAGGACACTTAAATAAACATGAACCTAGGAGGTTTTGAAATGCCTGTCACTTCCCAGAGAGAGTACCATAACCACCAGGACACAAGCTGCTCTGGAAGCATCCCTTCAGAATCCTCCATGGTGCTTCTCAGAAAGGAACAAATGACCCTGGGAGCCACTGAAAGAGAAAAAATAGGAAAAAAAGTCTGAAGTTTGAGTCAATGAGAAGTCCATTCACTCACAAATGGGGACTTTGTCCCCATCCTTAATTTGTTCATGCATTCAGTCCTGATGTATCTTTATGCAAAATGTGTAAAGAGTCTCTGGAGCCAGGACAGGAATTCAGTTTATCTCCTGGCCGTGGGGATGCTGGATATAGTCATATTGCAGGCAAACAGGCATGGTAGGCTTGAAATCCCTCAGGGTGAGGAGGGTCTAGAACCCAAATTTCTCACCATTTGCCTTAACAGAGCTGCAACACCTGGTCAGGTTGTTGATCAATTTCATGAGATGATGCCCACAGTTAGATTTTTATTTTCCTAAGTGGAGGCTTTGGTTGTTTTTTTCAAGATGATCCTTTTTTCTGGTGAGTATTAGTGATCTGAATCATTCTCTGAGGTTGAGATAGAGAGTTCTGCCTGACTCTGGCCTTAGGCAATTCAGAACAGCATCTGCTGTTTCCAAGAGCTTTGTAGCTGTACTATTTCCATAAACCTGAGGCAAGTATCACTTTATTTTACAATTGGAGGACTCAGAGGTCTGATTAGAGAAGTGTTTCTCAAGTTGCAGTCAAGTTTGAGATGAACAGTCTGATGTCATGGCTTCAAGTCTTGCTTTGGAAAAAATGGCATTTAAAAAGTAGTTCTGCTCTGGTCCTCAACTCCATGTTATCCTCTTAATTTCAGCATTCACATCTCTCATGCAGGTTGTATAGAAAAGGCTCTTTCATGGATGATGCTTCTCAAAGCTGATGAGAAAATGAATGACAAAACTCTCCTTGAAACTGTTCCTATCACTCACCTTTCAGTTTTTCTGTTCTTGGCATTGCTCATTCCTGTAAGAGGAAATGGTTTGATAATGTTTCTCTTCAGTGAGACAGATGAGCAAGAGCCTCATCCTCAGTGCATATTTGTGCTTCCATTCTTTAGGAATGACCATGGAAGTTCTTGGGACCTTGATTGGAGCTTCACTTCAGGGGCAGATTGTGGCCAGTGCTCACATCTCTCCCCACTGCACTGTGAATCCCTCAGAAAACACCACTGACTCCTGGCATGACACTCCCACCATTCCAGACCCCTCAGATTCTCTGTCCCATCAAGTAAGTGTCTATGGGAACACACTAAAATATCCTACAGAGAAGGGTGGGGATGTTTCTCTAATACCATGTCATATCCAGCTGGATGAGTGGGAACATGACTTCCTTTGTTGCAGACAATGCTTTCCATCTCTTTGCAACCCCTCCTCAGTGTGACACCAGAATTTCTTTGAGGAGCTTTGCGGGAGGTGCCCAACCCAAAAAGCAGCTGGGAGGGACATGGCCACCCTTTGTTTTCACTTGGGGCTGATTCACAGTTTATAGAATCTTAGTAAGAAAAGCAGTTTACCCCTCCAGAAATACTCCATCCCAGTTCTGGGGTCCACAGCACAAGAAAGACATGGACCTGTTAGAGCAGAGCCAGAGGAGAGTCCCAAAAATGGTCAGAAGGTTTGACAAGGTTCCTTGGTCAGAAGGAAGGACTTCTCCTGTGAATACAGGCTGAGAGAGTTGGATTCATTCAGCCTGGAGGAGAGAAAGTTCCAGGGAGNGTCATATCCAGCTGGATGAGTGGGAACATGACTTCCTTTGTTGCAGACAATGCTTTCCATCTCTTTGCAACCCCTCCTCAGTGTGACACCAGAATTTCTTTGAGGAGCTTTGCGGGAGGTGCCCAACCCAAAAAGCAGCTGGGAGGGACATGGCCACCCTTTGTTTTCACTTGGGGCTGATTCACAGTTTATAGAATCTTAGTAAGAAAAGCAGTTTACCCCTCCAGAAATACTCCATCCCAGTTCTGGGGTCCACAGCACAAGAAAGACATGGACCTGTTAGAGCAGAGCCAGAGGAGAGTCCCAAAAATGGTCAGAAGGTTTGACAAGGTTCCTTGGTCAGAAGGAAGGACTTCTCCTGTGAATACAGGCTGAGAGAGTTGGATTCATTCAGCCTGGAGGAGAGAAAGTTCCAGGGAGAATTTATTGCAGCCTTTCAGTACAAAAGGGGGCTTTTAAGAAAGATGGAAGAAACTTTTAACCAAGGCTTGTAGTTACAGGACAAGGAGGAATGGTTTTAAACTGAAAGAGGGTACATTTAGATTAGATATTAGGAAGACTTTTTTTTTTTTTTTACAATAAAGGTACACGAAGTACTGTCACACGTTGGCCAGAGAAGCTGTGGTTGCCCCTTCCCTGGAAGTGTTCAAGGCCAGGTTGGATGGGGCTCAGAGCAACCTGGTCCAGTGGAAGGTGACCCTGCCCATGATAGGGGGTTGGAACGAGATGATTTTTGAAAGTCCCACCCAACCCAAACCATTCTATGTTTCCATGAAAACATGGTGGATACAGCAGGACCTTTCAGTTCAGCAACACTGATTTCCAAAGGAATTACCACTGGAGATCTTCTGTACAGATTAATGGCAATTTTGTGAATGAAAGTCTAAGTCCTATTTGGAATCTGTACTTTTGAGAAGGTACAAAGCATTGTTGAAAGTAAATGATTGGTAACAGCCCATTAGTGGGGGCAGATCTCAGTGGTTAACATGAGGAATGAACCTGGGGATCCATGCTTGTTTATTTAATTTTCCATAACAGGCCTTTCCTGTAATTTTGCACAAATAATTTTATCTCCTCCTACTTGGGTTTTATATTTTTTGAGAAACAAAGGTTTTATATCTGGGAGGAAAACCTAAAACCTGATCCAAACCTCAGTTAACACAATTTAATAGTCTTCCATTGTTTGCAGTGGTCTTGAAACAGGCCCTGAATTAAACAATTACTTTGTGTAGTACTTTTTTTTCCTATGTCACTTGTGAAATCAGCAGATTGTTGGTTCCAATTTACCAACTGTTGGATTCATCCTTTCTTTTTATACCTTCATCTGTTGCTCTGTCAGTGCAAGTACCAACCAGTATATAAAACACCCTATGAAGAAGATTCCTTGACCTGAAACTAATCTCAAATGCTTGATGAAAATGAGGAAGTACATATCTGTGCTCTTCCTAATGTAGTGGAGTAGCTCCTCTTATGGTGCTTCAGCTGCAGTAAAATCACAAGCTAAAGGCATGTTTTCATCTGTGTTTTGGATTTGCATACTCTGCCATCAGCACTGGTGGTCCAGGAAAGGGATGAAGCCTTGCCTCCCCCCACTCACAGACGCTATTCTTTGTCTCTGTGCCACCCTGGGTGTTTTGCACAAGCTTTTCATAGAGCTGATCTGGGCAACACTCTGAGGACAGCTGGGCTGCTTCTCAAAGTGGCCATGCCATTTTATGGCTGAATAATGTGTTTTTGAAAATGCTTGTTTGGTAACTTGTAGTGTGTGTTTTAACAAGACACAGAACATCATCCTGCCTTCCTTTTAAGCTCCTGGGACACTGGTTTGATGTAGAACGCTACTGTGTTTATTACACCTCTGTGAATTGTCAAGGCGAGTAGCTTGAAAAGTCACGGAGCAAGCTGAATTTCATTGCACAGCAGATTCCCTGTCTGAATCTGCTTCAGACTAAAATCCCAATTTCTATTTTGAAATCTCTGAAATGGCTTTTGGGCGAAAAAAATAGACAATCTTGATTTATTTCCTTTCTGTCTAACCATATGTGTTTTCCTATCCTTTTTAAGGTAGGAGGGAGATTGAGAAAGAAACTTCACAATGAGTTGAATGTCAAGTAGTGTTTTATTTTGAAAAACTAGCAGAAATCTATTGCCTAAAGTAGCCAGGGTTTGTAGGTAGAGGCATTATCTTTCATTAAACTAGATACTAAAACTGGGAAATGATGGGAAAGCTTTTAGACACAAACATGTTTCAGATCTGAAGAAGTTGCAGTGTGACTGGAAACCTGCCCTTAATTCACACCACACACAGCAGAACATGCATCTAATTAATTGCACAGTAAAGAGGAAATCTTGAATTGGATCTTGATGGATCCTGAATTTTGGTTGTATGGCTGATGGGCTTCAAGTTACAAGTTGAGGCAAGACTATGTTAATCGACTTTGAAGTACTTCCATCAGGAAATATTTAGAAGAGGGCAAATCTTGACTTTTTTTTTAGTGCCCTGCAGGAGTATGACCCTGACTCTTTTTGTCACAAGGACTAATTCCTAGCTGCTCAAGAGCACACCTAGTTTTAAAAAGCACTTAATGAAGAACTGATATTACTTTGCTCCTTATTGAAAGAAAGGATGTGGAAGAAATGGTGCTTTTTAAGCTCTCCTGAAGTTGTTACTATAAGCTTATGAATGGATCTGTATTACTGGAAACCAAACATGGGTATTGATAGAGTTGTAGATAGGCTAACAAGTTTTGTTGAGGGTTAGAGAATCTTATTTGGCCTACCATGAGTATCCTTGATGGTTTAAGCTCAAATTACATTTAATGATGGCTTATGAAACACAACATTTAATTCAAATGCTTCAAGCAAATTAACAAATACATTAAAAAAAAATAAAGTTCATAAGGGAGCCCTGTTACTATCCTTTTTTTGTGGTCCCCTTCTCTCCTGGCTCTGCTACATTTCAGGCTGAAATTGCTTTGTTTAACTGAATTCAGATATCTCTACTACTGCACTCTGTATTCTGTGCAAGCCATAACCAACAGTGTGAAAGTACTCTGTGACTTAATTTATAGCTCTGATATAAAAAAGTCCCAAACCTTTATCCTGTATAAAGAATAGTCCTGCATTCCTTTATCTCACCATGTTATTTTCTGAAATTTAAACATCTTAACAAAAGCTGTTTTATTGAAAATTTTCTATTCTTGCGTGGTTCACCTGAATACATTTGCACCTATACTAAGTGCCTTTATATTTTGAAGTACATTCTTGTAATTGCATTTTTTAATCAACTTCTTCTTAGACTTATAATAATTTCATCTACAATATATAACTAGTAATTTGGAATTCAGTTTTCCTATCAAGTAATAATTTTCCATAAAGCTCTGTAAGCTATCTTTGATAAAACAGTATAAGGTAAATTATTACATCATATTAAAGTGAAATATTTTTTAAAGCTTTAATCGAAAGTCAGTATAATCAGAGTTAGAAACAGCAAATGTGATCTGGTGGTGTGGGAGGTATCCTTGGAGGCTTTGCTCCCCTGGCTAAAACAAAGCAAAGATTTCTGAATTTGCTTGGATATTTCACTAAATAGCTGGGAAAACCAGCACCATATTCTCTCATTGGCATGTAAGTATGATTTCTAAAATTCATTATTGTCATTAATTTCATCGTGTGTAAATGCAGAAACTGTAGTAACTATATTTACATCTGTACTGAGGGCTGTCCCATCCACCAAGAAATTCCAGATTGCAGTCTGTGTAGCCAGATCAACTGGACTTACTGAAAATTAGAATGCCTCTGTGGATGATGCATGGTTTCGATTAGGTGACTGTGTATGTCTGTAGTTAGTCTCAACATAAGCAAATTTTTAAAACATTCAGGTTGCCAACACAGTAACCCTTTTGTTCACTGCTGTTTTTTTTTTCTTCAAAAAATACATACTTATATGCCCTGAATTTATCCTAAGGCAGGTGTGGTTTATAAATGAACTGCAGAAGTGAACATTTTTCAGAGAGGTAGCAGACAGGCATTTGGCTGTATGCAGATGGGCATTTCATCATTTGCAGGTGGCTTACCAAAAAGGGACTGAAATTTTCATAATGACTTGTCATTCTCCTGTCACAATTTCAAATGTCTTTTTTTCCTTCTGAAAGGCAAAAGTTTACATGATTGCAGCAGGGGTCATAGCAGGTGTGTATCTTCTTGGAACTGTCGTTCTTTTTCTTGGAGTAAAGGAAAGGGATGGTAAGTTGTATTTTAATATGCTTCTATTTAATAATAGTTATTTCACATTCCTTTATTGAAAATATTTTTATTTTATGTATCCTGCTTCTCTTAGATCCTTATGCCTTAAATTCAGACAGAGCAATTCCTTTTTGTAAGGGGCTTGCACTTACCATGAAGCATGGTCCATATGTGAAGCTTACAGCTTCATTTCTTCTCATCTCGACAGCAGTTCAGGTAACTTCAGACCCTCTCAGTCTGTGTGTTGGCCTCATTCCACTCCCAGCATGGGAGAGTCTGAAATGCAAATAACCTTTGGCTGGTGACTGGAGGGGTGATCTAGGGGGTGTTGCCTTCCCCTGTAAATCAGTAGGGAGCCAGAGTCCTCTTTTGGTGCCTGGGGTCCTGTGTGGCTGGAGATGGTTCATACAAAGGAGAAGCAAAGACAAAGTCCTAACCATTTAAAGACCTTTTTTTTTTTTTTCATAAAAAGTGAAGAACTAGTCCTAGTGACCCAGTCTGGGTCATTCTGTGTTATCCATCCACAGTCTCCTGTGGTTTCAGCTGCTTAGAGAATGCTTTTTCTCTTCTGTCTGTTCCTCTCTGTGTGTGCCCTGTTTAAACTGTTGCCCCTTTCCTTTGCATAGGTGACTGCTCTCAGATAGTGGCTGAACTGGGTTTTGTGGAGTCTTTTGTGATGGAAGGCATTAGGTCAGAGTGAGAAGACATTCAGAGGCAGGAGGTCTCACCTGTGTCAGAGTTAGGTGGAGCTCATTTCAAAATGAGGACCTGCAATTGGATGTGGCTCTCACAAAAAGATGCAGTGCATCCTCCCATAGAGAGGAGCTGTAGAAAAGCCACTCAGTAAGAAACCCTCACTCCCCATAAGTGCAGCAGGCTTTTTAAGCCTGACTTTTAAGATGTGTTCAATTCAGTAAACATATTATTTTACTCTGAACTTGTACATATCAGTTGAAGTTTGCTTTATTTTGAAAAGCAAATAATTATCACATGTTTCCAAGAGACTCTTAGTCGTGTGAACCATTGATCAAGGGAGTATCAGGAGAGAAGGCAAGAATATGACATGTAAGAGAGCAGTGCTGTGCTCACCAGCAGTCCTGGTGAATTATTAAGTTCCTTGGAAGGACTGCTTAAAGGTTTGTTTGCCAAAGAAGCACTGAACTTTTTTGTTGGCCTGGATTTGGGCACAGCATCTGTTAGTCCTTGCTGGAATACCCAAGGGTGAGAAACAATAACAGAAGTTATTTCTGCTCATGTCTGGGATCTGCAGGTACTGTGAGCAGCTGCAGAGACACGGAGAAGATGAAAGGTCCCTTGTTGTCCACATCCTTCCAGCATCCACTCAGTCAGCAGGGATATAGAGCACATCTGGCTGCTGGCAGCCAACTACTTGCTGACAACACCCAGGGAGGACAAGATCTTCTGTCAGTCCATACGTCTCTGTTTTGCTATTAGTGCAGGCTGAAGGGAAGGTGTGAGGGGAGGCAGAAGCTGTAAGCTGTGTTACCCCAGTTCAGCCAGCATGAGCAACCCTTGCTGCTCTCACTCAAGGGAGGGACAATGATTTTATGGCATTTAGAGAGTGGATTACTGATCAGCAAAAGGAATGGGCAGGTAAAGATGCATTGGTTGTAATTCCAGAGTGTGATGTCCTATGACTAAAATTAGGGCAGCATAAACAGGGACACAAACTAGGGAAGGGTTTTGTGGCAATGGAGATAGGACACAACTTTTTGGATATCCTAGTTTGTATACAGGTGATTGCCACCTGTAATCTAGAGGCTCACAAAGGAGCAAGAATTGATCATGCTGCTGTGGCTTGACACTCAGCTTCTGCAGAGTTGCTGGAGCTGGCCCTCCATCATGTTCTGGTGTTCAGAATCCCCCTGAGTTCTGCAGAAGCAGTGTGACAGAGTGGCTTCACCTGTCATGTAACACTGTGCAGTTAGATCCTCCCATCTGATGAGGATTCAGATGTAGGGAGGTATCTGACCCAAAGCTACACTCCATAGCTGAGGGTATACACAAAACCAGCTGCTTTACCACAGGAAGTTGGCAGGAGTATTATTACAGCTGAAATGTTGCTTGTTTTGGAGCTAGAGCTTCTGGAGAAAGATTTATGGCCTTGCTGGGGAAGAGAAAGGGCAGTTTCTTGCAGTAGCCTGCAGCTGTGACAACACAAGGCAGTTGGGACATAGGGAATAAAGCCTGGAGGCAGAATCCTTTCACAGGGCCATTTCTGTTTTGGTCAATTTTATGCTCTATTAGGTGTGGCTTACCTCTTGCTTGCCCCAGTATTACTGGCATGTTATTCCAGTGATAACAGGACAGTTACTGCTTCTTTAAATTGTTGTAAACAAGGGACGAATGAGACTCCCAAGCCTTACATTTAACAAATCAGTCACCAACTATATTTAACTAATATGGAGTGTGATGCAATTTTTGTCTCTTTAATTTTCCTTTGTCTTTTGGTGGTCACCAAATGTCTTAAATTCAACAGCTGGAGCAGGGAAACTTTGTCCTGTTCTGCACTCATGCTGCTGGCCTCCGCAATCACTTCCAGTATTTGGTGGTGACCATCTTGGTGAGTTGCACTTCTCTCCCATATGTTACCTGGTTCTCAGTGGGCTTTGGCACAAAATTACAGGAGACAAGAAGAGTTTTGTGTCTCAGCAGAGCTCTTAGGAAGCTGCATTATCTTTTGCATTGTCTATTTGAAATAAAGCTGGTGTTCTCTACTGCACTTCTAAAAAAATAATGGTTTGGAGCTTTTAATTCATTCCTTGTTGTTTTTATCTGCAAGCCACAGCTTCTATAAAAGGCAGAAGCTGCTTCTAGAAAGGATGTCTGGAATTTTACCTCCTTTGTCCCTTTCCCCAATCCTGCTGAAAATTAAACAACTTCAATTTGCATATTCATGCACATGACTCCTTGGGGCTAGGCAGCTTGCAAGGATAAATATTTAAAATACCCAGAAATATGATGATTCCTCTCTAGAGCAATTGGGAGTGTGATAAAAAGATCCTTTTACAGCATATTTTGTCTTGACATGCAGAGATAGAATTCTGCTTGTCTGGTGATAATTAGCCTTTCCCACATTATAAGACATATCTTTTCCAAAACCATTAAAACCAAGATGCTGGAGAGCAGGAGAGGAGTGCTGGGTACCTTAAGGCTCTGCAAGCGATGGTCACCAAGAAGGGAGACAGTAGAGGTAAAGTAAGTACAGACTGAAATATAACAGTAACAATTAGGTGACATTTAAATAAAGGGCAAGTGTAAGGCTGCCATTAGTAGCAATACTTCAGTGCAAAGGTACGGCATTGCTTGTGGTTGTTGGTGCTATAGGTGAGTATTTCAGTGTCTGAAACAGTAATGTCCACTGCAAGCAATTATTTCTCTTACAGATTGTTCCTGAGAAGGGACACACAGTATGGAATGTACTCTATCTTAGGATAGGTTTATCTTGCACTTCAGCTTTCTTCCTGTACATGGGATAGAGCTAAATTCACTCATCATTTGTCAAGTTCAGACAGTTTGGCAAAAGGCATTAGCACAAAGTGTGACTGTTTGCAGTGTGTTTGAACTTTAATGACTGAGCACAGCTTTGACTGCTGTGGCTTGCATTAGAAAAGGCAATTTTGAGACACTGTCTTCTAAGATTTGACTGTGGAAAACTCTCTGATGGATAGCTTAACAATAAATTTTAAAAAGTCACTCAAAGGATGAGGAGAAACAAGAATCTGCATGTTCACCTTCCTTTCAGGCTTTTATGTACTAGTCAAAAAGATGTCTGTGAGCTCTAGAGCTGGAGAAGACAGTGGAAGTAAGCACAGTACAGATATGGGTTTTTGTCCTTTGTAGGTATCAGCAGTTGTGAGCGTTCCCTTCTGGCAGAAGTTTCTGCAGAGATTTGGCAAGAAGTGTGCAGCATGTGGGATTTCGGTAAGCAAATCCTCTGAGAAAAAAAATTCTGCTTGTGCTCATTTTGTTTGACAACTGGAGCCACTTCAGGAGCTCTTTCAAGTGCTTATAACCTCAATCTATGTGAAATTTGCCCAGTTCCAGAGTTTGTTTTAAATCATTATACCAAATTTCAGACAGATTCCAAGTTTCAAAGGGAAACTTTTGAGAAATGGATTGATGCTGGAGGGAGGTTCCAGTTTATTTAAGATTCTGCACAAGTTCTTCTCATTTGAAGCTCTCAGAACTGAGCTTCAATGAGGTTTTATAAGTGCAGATCTGAGTTGTCTCATGTTGTTAAGTTATCTGTTGTGCAAGGCTTGTTTTGTCTTTGTTATATAGCGCTGAGGTGTCAGCATTGGTAATACAGTCCTATGGAAGGAAACAAAAGTCTATTGCACCCCCTCTAGGAGCATCCACATCCCTCTGAATAGGGAGGGAGAGTTATTAGTGAAGTGAAGAAAAAGGTGACCTACCTGATAAAAGAAGCCTAGTTTAACTCTGACACAGCTTTGCAAAGCCAGCTCAGTGAGCCTGCCCTTGTCACTGATGGATTATTTTAAGTCCCTTACTTAGTGCAGACAGCAGCAATTTTCTGTCATCATCCTCAGTGAGTTATTGTGTAGGCCTGTTCCTCCCCATTTTCCCCGTTTACCTTCAATTACTTATGAAAGAGGAAAGAAAAATTGCCTTGTGCACAACAAAGCAGGAGGACTTGAAAAATCCAGACCAAAGCTATATGTCAAAATCTGAACAAAGCTGAAAAATTTAGGTCTGGTGACAGTTGTTGAATAGAGTTGAACGGTTATAATTTTTGGAATTAAAAGCTGTGTTGTAATGACTTCCAAGGAATCAGAAGTAACTTTAAAACCCAAGTTCCAAATATGCTGAATTGTTATGTGTTTGGAAGTAGGCATCTGGAATTCGAGTCCCATCCGTATTTCTTTTTACCACTTGAGCAAAGAGAATTGCCAAAAGCAGTATTGGCCCATTGACTAGACCTGGGAATGCAGATTTCCTCCTTAGGAAACCTCCTCCTCTGTCTGCTTGGCCACAAACAATGCTTTCTTCAACCAACTTGGCTCTATAAATTTAGTTTTACATGACTGGAAAACCTGTCAGCACCTCTGTAAACATGGTTTAACTTAATTTTACAGCTGAGTTGTTTGACTGTTATGGTCTAAGTGGGGGATGGATTGAAAAAAGCCACCTCTCTTTCACCTTGTAGACATTTCTCAGGGGACTCAGTGTGTGCTCAGTGATGGATTTTGTGTCTGACAATGCATCACAGGAGCTTCCTACCCTACCACCTTGGGTGATCTGTACAACTAATCTGTACTCTCCCACTGTGAAATAGAAGCACATCATTTAAGGCTCCTAAGTTTGTCATTGGGGAATGTTCTACTGGAAGGGAAGGAAACAGGGAAGAAAACTTTTTTGTTTTTTCTCTAAAACCTCACTCACCTTTCAGGGTGAACATGTGATTGGAAATTCAGTTTCCTGAAAAAAGAAGTCACAGTGCTCCACACTAATTTTTCCTGTTAAGGTGATTTTGTGTTGAAGAGAGCCCTCAGAGTTTAGAAGTTGGTAGATAAGCAACAAGAATCTTGGGTTTCTTCCACTGATATTTCTCCCTTTTTACCCATTCCTCCAAAAGAGATGACCAACAAATCTAACTACTGATTAAGTAGCTCAAGTTCCTAAAAGTTTAAAGCCTAGAATTTTTGGAATTATCAGGAATTATCCTTCTCCCAAGCAGGATCCTTGATAGCATTCCTCCCACATTCAGATTGGCGCATAGGCTAGAAATTATTCTCCTCTGTTTATTTCCTTCAGCTTCCACGTGCTGTGTTCGTTTAGGTGTCTACTCTGCCCTCACGGGGCAAGCACTGAATTTACACTCAGTAAGTCTCAGCTCGTGACTGGAGGTGAAGTTGTCATGAGAAATTTTAAGAAGTGTGGCATCTTCTTCGTTCAAAGTTTTGGCAAAGTCTCTGAAAACAAAGATGCCTCTCTCCCACATCTCTAGCTTCCATCCTAGCCAATAATATCTTTTGGCTGTGGGTTTTGGGATTTAGTGAAAATAAGAGCACCTCCTCACAGATATGCAATTATTTATTTGCCGTCTATGAGCATGTGCAGCATGGAGAGATGCCTTTGGATGAGTCCTGGCTCTGCAGCCCTGTTTCCACTCTCCCATCCTGTTTCCACTCATATCCTCCCTGCACCTTTTCCTGATTTGCCCTTCACAATGTGCTGCTGCAGAGACCAGTTCCACCTTCAGCATCCCAGCAGGGTCACTTTCCACAGGGCTGTCAGGGAATGGATGGAAGGCACGGCATAACTGGAGGATGTTGTTTATAACTCAGAGGGCAGCAGCCCTGTGACAACAGAGCAGATGCCAATAACAGAGTATTTGCTTTACAAGTGAGAAAGAAGGAGCTGCATTAGCTGTTTATTGCAGTGGGAGCACTGCCCCCATGACTGCGCTGCCACTGCATGGGAGAGACTTTAGGGCATTGTAACCTCAGTCCTGCTGGCCCTGCTTCTCTTTCTCTAGGAAATTACAGTCACAATGGTCATTATTATCGATCCAGAATTTTGTTTAAGTGCTTTGGTTTCTGAGTGGGTGCCCCGTGTGGAGCATAAGGCAGTCATAAAATTGCTTATAGACAACATAAAATCTGATATTGCTGGAGTGCTCTCTTGTGGTGAAATAATGATTTTGCCACAACACTGGGCTAATGCAAGGATTATCTGCCTGTGCTGGGAACTTGCAGTCAGGAAAGGTTATTTTCTGCCTCCTTAGCTTGGGAGCAAATGCTTTAGATAGGAAATGCATTTAAAACATAAACATAATGGATTAGACTGCAGGACTCCCAGAATCACTTATCATACAGAACTGTAAATAGCAGTGCTTAGGGGAATCACTCTCTGTGAAAGCTCTTCTCATACCCTCAGCTCTCAAACTGCACGTATAGAGGATTGAAACACTTAATGTTAAACTAATCCCCCATCATTAAAAAGCCCTGTAGATAAGCCGCTGGTTCTGGATTCTACATGTGCTGCTGTGCCTGTGGTTCACAGGCGTGGGAGATGGAGCATGTGATGGGTATAGGACAGCTGGGCAGTAGGCATTCAATCAGCATTTTAAAAAGTGGATTTTCAGTCCTGTAAGCCCATTGCTTCAAACTGAAGTTGAAGAAATCTAGTGGCTATGACTACTGCCAGAAAACAAATCCCAAGCATCCCAAATTAATTTGGTTTTGAGGGTAACCTCTGTGACTTGTCATGCAATGTCATGAGTGGATCCAGCTGGGGGAGTGGAGTAAACCACTCTGACTTTTTGGTTTAGTTATTGCTGAGTATGTATATGGCTTTAAAGTGGTGAATGGAAATGAGAGCAAATTTTTCCTCATTCAAGACTGAAGGTGATCCATGAAATGGTATATTTACAGTTTAAAATGACCACTGAAGCACTGCCACTCCCCTTGGAATGCAGTGTGAGAATGTTTTAAGGCATTGTCTCTAATAGTAAATTAAATAATTCCCCTAGAATAGAAATGGGCATTTGTTCATCTCTGTTATTTAACTGGCAGAAAAATCTTTGCCCAAGCTGATTAGCAATCTCCTGAGAATTATCAGTGTTCCTGGATAAGGGAAGAACAACTGACAGTGTCTAGCTGGACTTGTGCAAAGCATTTGACACTGTCCTGCACAACATCCTTGTCTGTGAGGCATGGATTCAGTTCATGGACCACTCAGTGGATAAGGAATTGGCTGGATGGTGGCACCCGAAGGGTTGTGGCCAATGGCTCAGTGTCCAAGTGGGGACAGTGAGGAGTGTCATCCCCAGGGGTCTGTACTGGGACCCTGTTCCACATCCTTGTCAGTGACATGGAGAGAGGGACTGAGGCACCCTGAGCAGGTTTGCTGGTGACACTGAGCTGTGTGGGGCAGGTGACAGCTGGAGGGAAGGGATGCCATCCTCAGCAGCCTGGAGATGTGGGACTGTGGGAACCTCATGGAGTTCAGTAAGGCCAAGCACAAACCCTGCACCTTGGTCAGGGTGATCCCAAGCACAAAAACAGTGCTGGCACAAAAACTTGGTCAGTGAATGGAGTGAGAGCAGCCCTGAGGAGAAGGATTTGGGAGTGTTGGTTGACAAGATGCTCGAGATGACCCAGCAACGTGCACTTGCAGCCTACAAAACCAAACACTTCAAAAACAGTGTGGGCAGCAGCTAAGGGAGGGGATTCTGCCCCTCTGCTCCAACTCTGATGAGACCTCTCCTGCCATGCTGCATCCAGCTCTGGGACCCACAGCCTCAGAAGATTGTGGATCTGCTGGAGTGAGTCCAAAGGAGGAACACAAAAATAATCAGAGGGTTAGAGCACTTCTCCTATGAATACAGGTTGAGAGAGCTAGAGTTTTTAGCCTTCAGAAAAGAAGGCTCTGCGCAGACCTTAGAGACCCTTCCAGTGTCTAAAGCACCTTCAAGAGAGCTGGAGATGGACTTCCTGCAGCGGCATGGAGTGATAGGACAAAGGAGAGTGGCTTTAACCTAACAGAGGGTAGATTTAGATTGGATACTAGGAAGAAATTATTTACTGTGAGGGTGGAGAGAACCTGGCACAGGTTGCCTAGAGAAGATGTGGGTGTCCCATCCCTGGTAGTGTTCAAGGCCAGGCCTTGAACACTTGGATGGGGTTTGGAGCAACCTGGTCTAGTGGAAGGTGTCCCTGCCCATGGCAGGGGGGCTGGAACAAGACAATCTTTAAAGATTCCATCCAAACCAAACCATTCTATTATTCCATCTAGCACAGTTTGGGAATCAACCACTTTCAATCTTCACAAAAAGTATTTATATGGCCATAGGTCTTTTGGAGACCATAAATGTTTAGGACTATGAATGTGGCCAGGGTCTATGAGTTGTCTTCAAGACTGGTAAATAGGCTCTTGGGTCTATTTAATTTACTAGTTCAGTTGTAGCCCTAATACTGCTAACAGAGACAGCACTACTATCACTTGTCCTACTTTTCTCCAATTATTCTGGGTAGTTAAGTACAGATTGGCTCAGGGCTTTTTGGAAATGAAATTTGACCAAAATACTGAAGTGTGAGACATTGCTGTGTGTGAACTGTTCTGTAACATAGTTTTGTATTTTGAAAGGAACAATCTGTACAGAATTGAGCAGTGCATGCTGTAATTTAGATATAATGCTTTTCTTCTTCAGTGGATGATTCCTTTTGCAGTCATGCTAGTGACCATTCCAAACCTGATCCTGGCTTACTTCGTGGCCTTCGTCTCTGGTCTGAGCATTGCAGCATCTCTTCTGTTGCCATGGTAGGAGAATTTTACATTTGAGGTGGGGAATTATTGTATTTCTGCATTACATGTATGTACTACTACACGGAATTTGCCTCTGAAAGGGGCAGAATATGGCAGGAGTCTCTTCTTCCAAGAACCTTTTTTTGGTTTTATAGTGGATGCTATTTGCAATGATATGACCTTGGTTGCCCAGTTGTTAACATATTACATCTACTGTAACTGTAGCTGCTTTTTGTGCATGAGAGTATTTAAATTAATCAATAATCTAAGTAGCTACACAATGTGTGCTAACATTGCTTCAGGAATTATGAAGGTAGGCAAATGAATTAGTGCTGAGCAATTAAGAATGTAGCAGAGGACACATAAGGCAAACTATGTCTAACCGTACTTTTTATAAGGGCATGTAGTTATAGAACAAAGAGTAATGGCTTTAAACTGAAAGATGATAGATTTAGATTAGATCTTAGAAATAATTTCTTTACTGTGAGGGTGTGAGGCCCTGGCACAGGTTGCCCAGAGAAGCTGTGGATGCCCCATCCCTGGAAGTGTTCAAGGCCATGTTGGATGAGGCTTGGAGCAACCTGGTCTAGGGGAAAGTGTCCCTGCCCATGGCAGGGGACTGGAATGGGATGATCTTTAAAGTCCCTGCCAACCCAAACCACTTCATGATTCTGTGTATCCCTGTTTGACTAATCCTCTGTTATAGATCAAATACACAAAATTATGGTTAAAAGAAACCAGGAATTCAAGGTCTTTTGCACCTGAGGACTGAAAATAAGTGGGGAAAAACAACTCAAGGATGAGCGTGGCAGGACATTTCCTCTTCAGATTAAATAATTGTTATTGAGATCACATTAACTAGAAATCAAGACCACTGCTGAGGCACTGTTTTCCATAACCTGTTTGTACAATGCCCTGAAAACTCCAGGAGATCATGGAGTACATAATTTGAAATTAGTTGTCAGACTATGTAAGCTTTTCTGCACAGAGGGTGAGAAGACCTTTCTTTTTCCAACAGTAAATGATTACATATATTGGAAGTAAAATGTCAATTCACAATTAACATTTGAGCAGCTTCCATTCTAATTCCCCATTACCTAATTCAGTCTCTTTGAAATAGAGAGAGAATAGGTTTCATTGGTTTCTGAAAATGTTGTTACCTTGTCAAAAGAGTAATTTCAGAGTGCAACAATTCAGACATTCAGAATCCCTTGAAATCTTATGAAACGTGGGGGGTTTTTGTTGTTCTTTTTTTTAATGCCACAACTTCTGTTTTGAATGATAGGCAGACTAGGAAATTCTGTCACCTCTCAAGTGTTTGATGGCTTTTCAGTGATTTTCTATATTGTAATGTGTTGCCATACTTTTCTTACACATTTTTCACCCTTCTTTCCAGGAGTAGAACCTTTTGAACTGGATTCTTTCATGTGCATGGCTACATCAATCACCTTAAAAATGGAGGAGGGCTGTGCTCTACTTCATTAAGTTTGGACTTTGAAAAGAAATGTTGGCTTGAGTTTTTCTTTTATCTTGCTCACTTCTAGGTCAATGCTGCCTGATGTTGTTGATAACTTTCGCCTGCAGAATCCCCATGGGAAAGGACATGAAACCATTTTCTATTCTTCTTATGTTTTTTTTACCAAGATGTCAGCAGGAATTGGCTTAGGAATTTCTGCAGCAGGACTGGAGTAAGTAACACTGTGTTTCCACTTGGTGGATCTACTCTGAAAGCATTCTGAGGTTACAACACTTTTAGCCTGTGGAGTTAATTGCCTTCATGCCCTGAGCCTGAAAGTGCCAGCAGCTCCAGATGGCTGACCACTAAAGACAGGATTGGTGCCATCTAGGCCAGACAACCGAGCATTAAGTTACTTGCCCTGACATGATTCTGTTCAGAAAAACCTGACTTCCCTTTAGATTTTCCTCTTTTCAATTACTGATGTAAATTTTAGTGGCTTATATGAATAAAGAACTAAACATGAAAGTGCAGCAGATGAAGGTCCCCCACAGGTGACACAGATGCTCTGTGCATTCCCTGTTGCTCCTGGACTATCTCTATGAGCTTGTAAGACTTTACATGGATTTGAGGGCTTTCAGGGGTGCCAGAGACCTGTTCAGCATGAAAGGAGCACCAATTCCTGCATGGTTTTAGGGAACTGGATGCTGATCAGAGTCAGGAGCAGCCTTTCTCACAGCTCTGCCTGTCACCCAGACTGTGTCACTTTAGGAGAGAGTTTGTGGTCTCTTTCCGCTTTGTCTTGTCTGCTCTGACCAGACAGATTGAGAAAATGGCCAGGTATCTCCTGCCCTGCCTTTGTGCAAGACCTGGCAGAAAGGGCCTGTCCCTGCTACAGCACACAATAAATACTCAGAAGGGAAATCCAGCCCTCGGCTCCAGAGTAGGTTTTGGTAACCAGAATGTTTTGCTTTGGGGCCTTGAGCTGAAATTGCTAAATAACAGGCAATGCTTGGCTGAACATTTTGGGCTTAGGAATTTTAGCTGCTTATTGCTAAAACCCTCAAACAATTCGCTGTTCCCCAATTAGCCCCTTCTCAATTGCATTCCAGTTGGGTCCCAGCAATTTGCCAAGGCAGATGTTTGTGGGAGAACACAGAAGACAGAGTGATGCCAAATGAGCTGTAGCTTTCGTTAGATGGATGTTCAGAGGAAAAACTCGTTCCACAAATTGGGAATAGGAATTTGAATATATCAGCAGTTGTGGGACTGCATGGAAGCCCCGAATCAATGAAGTGTAAGTGTGTACCTAACTCTGAGCACTTGAGTAAATTTGTCTATCTTGAGACGAGTGCTTAAGTGTGTGTTTAAATTAAAGTTAATTATTGCTGTTGAAATTGGTCAAATTACTTGCATGCTTTTAAAGCAAAGCTTGAATACTTTGCTGAATATTAATAGGAAACACAGATTAATTTCACAGAACCACAGAATCACAGAATGGGTAGGGCTGGCAGGGACCACAGTGGCTCATCTGGTTCCAACTTTCCTTGCTCAAGCAGGGTCATCCCAGAGCACAGAGCACAGGATTGTGTCCAGATGGTTCTGGGATATCTCCAGTGAGGGAGACTCCACAGCCTCTCTGGGCAATCTGTTCAGTGCTCTTCACTGCACAGGAAAGAAGTTCTGCCTCATGTTCAGGTGGAACTTGCTGGGCACCAGTTTATTTCCTTACATGGGATTACACAATCCTTTCTTTAAAAGTATGCAAGTAAATTAACCAATTTCAGCAGGAATAATTAACTTTTATGTTATATATAATAACAAGAAAATACAGAGGTAATGGAGTTATCTGGAGACAAGCACAAAAATGAGATTTGAAAAACAGAATTTGAAATGTAGTGGGGAGAAGGAAAAAAGAGAAGTATAGGGGAAATGGGAGAAAAGCCTTGAAGAATTGGGGTGGGGGAAGAAGGAAGCTTTCAGGTGAACAACAGCCTTTCCGTTTTGGACATACACACACAACTTGTTTCTATTTGTGTAGGTTTACTGGATACAAGCCAGGGATATGCAGACAGTCAGATGATGTGATCCTCACACTGAAACTCCTCATTGGAGCAGTCCCTGCCATCCTCATCCTTTTAGGTTTGTTTATTCTCCTTTTCTACCCAATCACTGAAGAAAGTCGGAAAGAAACAAAGCTTGCCCTTGAAGAGTTAAGGTGAGTTTGGACTGGCAGTAAAACAGCAGCCACACCCCCACAGCAGCTCTTAATCATACTGGGAAAATTATTATTGTAAGGAATCCCTATACTCCTTACAACAACATGAAACAACATGCTCTTAGTCAAATTATTAACCGAATGGTACCATGGCATGTTCCAGTATTTCTTTTTTTAGTACAATACAACCTGCTTAGAGGACTATTTATCAGAAATTTCAGTTGCTCTATTTTACATTTTCTCTGGAGTGGCTCACAAAGCACTATTGTGGTACATTGTTCCAGGCTAGAAATGAGGACTATTCTACATAGATTAAATTTGTGGGGGAAATGTGAATAGTTACAATTTACTTTTGTATAGAAGAAAATGGTGTGGCTGACTGCATTCTTGGTGTTTATGGCATACAAGAAACATCCGAACCATTTAGAAGTGTAGGCAGAAAAGATTGTGGGAGAAAAAAAGAGGTCAACTTTGAGCTATTCTTTCCCTTTTTACTCCCTTCCTCCCTTTTTCTGCTTCTCCAAGGAAAATCTTGTTTAGCTCAAATTCATCCACCTCTGTCAGCTCTTGAGGATATGCATAAGAACAGTCCTAGCAGACTGATGGATAAAATACAAAAAAAAAATAGGTCGTTCCTTTGTCTTGATTTTAGTATCCCAATTTACTGTAATTGGAAACTGATTTCCATGTTAAGGGGTCAATTCCAGGACCTAAATATCGGTGCCTGGGATATTCACGCCCTAAAATATCCAATATATGTGCATGGGGTTGTCAGATATGACACAGGCCTCTGTGCAGACTGGAAGGGATGGGGTAAACAATCTGAAATGGGACTGGTCCCTCTGTTCAGGAGCTTCAGTCATTGTCCAGAACAACCACACCCTGCTGGGGGCTCTCAGCTGTTCGAGATTGCCAAACTCAGCTTGATTACTGAAAGTCAGAAGTGTGTTCACGTATAATGTTCATGCACATTGCTTTTGTTCTGCTTTTACCAGGAGGAGTCATCAAAGCACAGAGAACTCAGACAGCCACAAAAAGGACACCTCTGTCTGAAAGCTCTGACCGCACTGGCTTTCCAAATACAGACTCACATCCCAGCAACAAACACTGTGAGAGTTTTCCAGGTCATTTCTCTGCTCACGTTTTGTCAAAAAGGACAAAGGATGATTCTGTCATAGCCAGTAATGAAATTGAGAGAGGACATCATTGTGCAAATATACACCTAACTCTGTGCAATGTGCTAAAAAAGACATTACACATGTTCAGAAATGCAAGCTATTGAAGGCTTGGGGCTTTTTTTTTGTTTGTTTTTCAGTGATTAATGGGAAGCTGTGATCTTCTTCATGGGAGATTTTATGCATTTGTAGCTCAAGGGGGGGAAAAAAGTGTAAATGTGACCAGAGAATTTTTGAAGGTACTGTATTGGAAAATACTCACAGGGGTTATTGAGTCCAATCCATGATGCACCATCCAAATATTAACTCACAATATACTTCACCCTTGGAGGCTGGGGTGGATTTTGAGCACAATCTCTACCTATAACTTGCACATTATTGTATTTGGAAAGCACTTGGGAACCTGAAGTATACTATGTAAAGCTAGGATTTATTTTGCTTTGAAATGAAGCAAATCACTGACGCAGAAATATTTTGAGGATTTTTTTTTCGTTTTTTTGAAAGAGATTTTGAGGTAATCTAAGTTTATAGATTCTGTAAGAAATAGAACCCTGCATTTCCCATTACTGATGTTTCTTGCTTCTGAAACCTGTAAACTGATATCGGTCAGAGAATGAGAACTTAGCATTTTCAAAACCAACATCTCCCATGAAGATATGAAAAATCAGTAGTCCCTTCCAAAAAGTATGTAATTAAAATTTCTTTAAATTTTGGCCTTTAAGTAATCACCATGTCCATTTCTCACATGGTGTAAGCTCTCTACCTCGCAAAACACCACAGCACAGGTATTAATCTCAGCTTGCACCTATTTTGTAATAATAAGGCCACACCTGCCTTTTAAATGGTGAATTTTTTCAGTTGGGGATGTTGTTGTGCTTTAGATACATCAACTGGAATCTCATTTCTACTGTAGATTTACACCGTTGAGCACACTTTTTAAATGAAAGACACACTTAACCTCAGGCACCTTATGGAGCATTGACGTTCAGACCTGTTCATTCCTGGCTCCTGTGGTCAGTGCAGGTACAGAGACCTCCAGAGAGTGGCTCCATGCTTTAGCTAAAATGACTGGACTCTGAAGATGTGTCTAAACCTGGGAGGGAGAGTGAGGAATTCAAGAGGTTTGTTCACCTTGAAGAAATTAGCACAATGCAAGACCAGACATGAATTTCATCCCCTGCCTTCCCTGTGTGACTCTGAGAGTGCCTTTTTGCTGTACCAGAAGTGCCTTTGGAGGATGGGCTCGCTGCTGTTCAGGAGCACCTGGAGGAAGTTCAGGGCCGCCTATAATTTGCTCAGGGCCATCTGGGAAGTGGCTCACAGTGCTGGGACTGGAAATTGGGAAAGATTTTGCTGAAGGACACTGGGATGTCAAATCAGTGCAACCACAGAATGTCTCATCAAGTTTGATACTGAAACCTTGTCAGGCAAGTTTGAAATCAAAGGCCTTATGAACTGTCCTAATTGCTCAAAATGCTTCATCATGAGGGAGCTTTGAAGGAGATATTTTGAGTGTGTGTGGGTAAGAGTTAACTGCATTTAAGATTTCTGTTGACTTGACATCTAAGGCTGGGGTTTTTTGTTTTCTTCCTTGTTTCAGTTTTTGGACAAACCAAGATATGTATGCCTGGGGCATATGTGTTTACAGCAATAAAAACCATAAGCCTGTTTACAATTTTGAGTCTGATGGAATTTGAAATAGCAGATTTACTGCACTTTGAAGTAGGTAAGTTATGTAGCAATATCACACAGCTCCAAAACATCACAGAGAACAGTTTGGGGCATTCGATTTATTCTGTAATATTTGTATATTTTGGAATAGTCATGTTTAAAAATAACCAGAAGGCTCAGTAAAGGCTGTTAATGTTTTTTAATGGGTTATGTTTTCAGCTACTATAAATCTGTAGCTACAAGGCAGTGGGTCCGTGTCAGTTTATATAAACTGAACACTTAGCCCAGTGATAAAACGGTGCAGAAATTGCTGACTGGGGTTGAGTGGAGCCATTTGAATGTGGCTTAAGATATAATTTCTAGACCAGTTGTGCAGTTGCCTCTAAAATTGCATAACACCCAGTCTGAATTCAGACTCTTGGAAGGTAAACTTGTTTGATTGTAAATTGTTTTCTTTTTCTCCAGAGAGACAATGTAATCTTTATCTCACTGAAATGTACTCAGTCCTCACTTTGCATATGGTACCAGCAACGGGAACAGCCAAAAGAAAAGATAAAGCTTCTGTAGATTAAGTGAAGCAGACTATTTTTATATTTTGAAAATCTCATTACTTTATTTCATTATCAGAAATATAATGTTGTAATTTTGTTGAGAAAATGGGTGTATTTTTGTAAGTAAAGAGAATGTGGGATTAAGTGCAGGATAAGATTATTTTTGTAACTTTCTTTTCTTAGGGCTCAGTGTTGGTGCAGTAAAATGAGAGAGATTTCTATGTCTCTTGTTAGGCTTAAATTATGTGTATGCCTTATGCATGTTCAGAACATGTGACTGAAAGAAGCGAATTCTTTTGTTGACAAGCATTCAGATTAAATGCTAATCTAATGTAAACCTCTTGCCTTCCCACTGTAACAGGGGCCAGGTTTAATTCCTAGGGTTCTCCTTCAGGTAATACCCAAATACATTTTGGATTAAACCAGCTGGGTGCATAAGGGACAGCACTTCCCCACCTGCTCACAGGCAATTACAACAAATATGGGAAGAAAAGAGAAGGATAACAGAGTTATGTGTCACTGTATTGCTCTATAAGCCAAACCATGTCCAATTCCTTGTCCTTGCTGAAGTGTAGTGAGGACAGCCCAAATCTTCCATACTGGGCTGGTTACTGGCAGTCAGTAGCTGAGCTGGTCACCAGTCATAGAATCATGGAATCACCACAGTTGGAAAAGACCTTTAAGATCACCAAATCTGACCATCAACCCAGTATTCTCTTCCAGTTTCATTGCTTTTCCTGCCTAACAACAATGCTGACAACTCCCAAGGTTACCCCACCTCCCTGAGAGCTCCTCTGGTGATCAGGTATCCCCATATCCGAGCTGCTGCTCCCACAGGCACTGATGGAGGGGGTTGCTGTCACCACCAGCTGTGTCTCTGTGTGAGCTCACTGACTGACCTTGGCTTAGCTGGATTAGATCCCTTCTGCTGACTCCCCCCTTTAACAGGTGGACACCACCTTGGACATCTGTCCCTGGGGAGTCCCTGAAGGCTGGGACCTTCTGGGTCAGGTCACTGGGTTTTCAGGAAGGGCTCTGAAGATTTGAGTACTAATTCCTTAAGTCATTCCTGAACCTTATGAGGATTGCTGCTTGATTCAATCCCTGCTGCAACCTCTCATCTTTATTCACCTTCAGCATTCCAAGCAAAATAGTTGAAGAGGAAAATGCTTTCAAGCAAACTGCTTTTGAGTCCAGAGTTTGTTTCCAAGTATCACTTGCTCATTTACTTCTCTGCTTGCCTTTCTGGGCTGTAGACAGAAAACAGAGAATTAAATCAATCTTCTTGAGAGGAGGAGTTTCCACTAGGGAAGCTTGGGTCCTTTCAGACCTGGTCTTGTTGTCCAGCTGTAAGATGAAGAAGAGAGGGCAAGTTAGCTCAAAGTCCCATCCAAAAGGTGGGACCTAAGCAGTTTAGTGGTTAATCATATACATCATATGAATTTCATGTCATAGTTATGTAAAAACAGTTTCAATGTGTTACAATAGCCTTTCCCTTAAGAAATCTTCTAGACTGATAGGAAGCTCAGTTGGACTCATACAACAGGTAAGTACAGGAGGGAATTTTGTTTTTGTGCAGTTTCACTGAATGCTTTTGTTTTTTTTTACTATCTGCAATTCCACAGTTCAGATACTCAGCAAGAGTGCTGAGTGTTATGGTTACAAGAACGTGTATATGCTGTAGGCTTAGAGTATGAAATCAGATGGCTTTCACTTCACAAACACCAAACCTGCTGCACAAACCAGATGCTAACTCACTGAGAAGCTTCATTCAAAAGATGAAGCAGCAGCATCTGTCTGTCCCCGAGGCAGAGGAGGAAACTTTTTGCTATGTAGCACCTGAAAATTCACAGTGTCTGAAGACGCAAACTGGCATGACACAGCTGAACAAAGAGAGGGCACTTTAAAGATGTGGCACTTTTCAGAGGGACTGGGTCCTCAGTACCACTTTAGAGAGATTACAGAGTGGCAGCCTCCAACCCCAGCTGGAGAGTAGCGCAACTGCTTGATGGTAGGGAAACGTGTGTTTGCTCTGGAAGTGTGGAAGCAGAAATAAACCTTATTTCCTGATATATTTTTACTCCAAATGATCTTAGATGAGATTGTGAATTTCACCTACACCATTCAGATGTCTGTCCTCACTTTTGCTGTGCTCTGCTGTAGATAGATAGTGAGGAAGGATTGCTCAGGTCTCACGGAACTGATGATGGTCATTTGCTCAGCCTCACTGATAAAGCTCCACTTTGCAGGCCCAGCACTCATCCCCTGCCAGCCTGTTTTTGCTGACATACATGCAATCATCTACATTCAGCAAAGGATCAAAAGAATTTCCTTTGCACCTTAGTATTCTCCATCATGGAATTTCCTCTGTTTTACCTACAGAATGTTTTTACCTGCCTAGGCAAAATGATGTGATGCATCACATGATGTCTTGATGTAGCATCACATCAAATGATGTGATGATGTAGCAGGTTTACATTGGCTGAGAAGTTTCTGTTCAAACTGGCTGCAACCCACGAGGACTTAACTTCCCTTGTGTTTCCAAAATAAACTCACTTTTTGGTCACCTTCAAAGTCATGGAATAGAATCTGCACATTTCCACATCCAGCAGGTTCAGCAATTCCCAGTGCTGCTGGCCGTGTTGGATTGTGAGTCAGTGCACAGAAGTGCCTGCTGATATCAGTGTGGGATGAGTCAAAACTGCAGCCACCCCAGACTCCTAGCAAAGCCTCAGCTGGGCTGAGCTGGCCAAGCAGAGAGAATGGGCAACTCCAGAATTCCCAAAGGGTCTTGTAGGCATGAAAGAAAAGCTGTAAGAGAAGAAAGTTCCTTAAAATCCTGCAGTCTTCTCTTAAGGATTCTTGGATTAGGCTTGGTACTTTTTCAACTATTTGAGCCTTCTTTTAACATTCAGCATTGGTGCGGATTGTCCCATAAATTTAGAAATGGTGTTTTGATTTGAAATCAAGCAGCCCTGAAAGGAAATACTTGGGTGTGTTAGTTGACAAGAAGCTCAACAGAAGCTGGCAATGTGTGCTCAAAGCCAAATATGCATCCATGTGCTTTTGTTGTACATGAGTGTGCCAAATGTGTCCTGGGCTGCATCAAAAGCAGCATGGGCAGAAGGTGAGAGAGGAGTCCTGTGAGATCACACTGGAGTCCTGTACCCAGCTCTGGGGCCACGTTCAAGTGAGGAGGCCATGAGGATGCTCTGAGGGCTGGAGCAGCTCTGCTGAGGAGACAGGCTGGGGTTGTTCAGTCTGAGAAGAATCAGGGGAGGCCTTAGAGCCCTGTCCAGTGCCTACCAGAGAGCTGGAGAGGGACTTTTTACATGAGCCTGTGGTAATAAACAAGGGGGAAATGGCTATAAACTGATAGAAAGCAGATTTAGTTTACATATTGGGAAGGAGTTGTTTTCTGTGAGGGTGGTGACGCGCTGGCACAAATTGTTCATAGAAACTGTGGATGCTTCACCCCTGCAAGTGTTCAAGGCCAGGCTGGATGGGCTTGGAGCAACCTGGTCTAGTAAAATGTGTCCCTGCCCGCAGGGGTTGGAACTAGATGATCTTTAAGGTCCCTTCCAACCCACATGATTCCATGATTCCACGAAATAAGCAAGTCTCTTAACATAAGAATTTAATTCTTCCAGGATTCCTAGGATTATATTTTAAATATAAATGCACATGCACGTGCACAGAGCTCACCATGAAGAACTAGTTTAATCTGACCAAACTATTAACAGCTTTTAGTAGGTGTCTTGCACTTGCTGTACCTGCTCCAGTTATCCCACACAGTGCTGCCCTGTGCACAGGTAAGTCCTTGGTTCTCACCTGGGGAGCTGAAAGAACTCCACAGGCCTGTTTGGTGCAACCTGAGACGGAGCACACTTCTGGTGGGAGACACTACCTTTTGTCAATCTAACACAAATAGTAACAATTACAAAATAAGGAGCTAATTTTTTTACACTGTTTGGCTGCATAACAAAATTACAGAAGCAGTATTTGAGGCATGAGAAATTCAAGGCCAAGTTGTTCTGCAGAGCCAAGAGCGAAGTTCAGCCCTGACCCTGTCCTCCCATGGGTTAGTGGGACACTGGAACCAGGAACACACATGAAAAAGGACTGTCAGGCTGCTGAAGAAACATGGATCATCCCCGGCATCCAGCCTGCTTTGAACCCACACCCAGTGCTAAGGTTTCAGTGACTTTCAGGTGTATTCATAGTCCACCTTCTGACTAAACAGTGACCATTACTGAGGAGAGATGATTGTTATGTAAAGGATTGAGCCCACAACTGCCAAATTATTTTATCTGTTTTCGTCCTCCCCTGTTCAACAAAAGCTGTAACTTGTAGTTTCACCACCCAACACTGAGTGCCCTCTGCAGCTTTTACTAGTGTTGTATCTTTAATATTGTGTTTTTGTGGATAGATTTCTTTTGACAGTGGCTAAATTTCCAAATAGGCAATGAAAAAAAAAAAAAGAGATTATCTTAGTCCTGAGACAGCAGCTCCAATTCTATAATCTAGCTGCTTGATGCCTTCTCCCATAATAAGTGCCACTGTGAAAGCCTGATAAACTGCTTAATGTTATCGTGCTGTGATTTTATGGGGAGCAATCTTGGATTAGTCTTTTCTTCAGTGCTGCAATCCATGTTACATAAACTTGTGCTTACATAAACTTTTTCTAAATTTCCCCTTTGCATTTTCTCTCTCTCTCACTACAAAAGCCCACAGAACATTTTCTTGTCAGACTTTAACTGGACGTTCTCATCACAAAAGATGAGACACGTGGCAACCACTTCCCCAAGTCCACAGATGGAAGCAGAGAGGTGTTATGGGCAGGTAAAGGAGGGGAAAAGGATCTTGCTTCCACACAATATGGATATTTCACATGATCCTACTTTGTCCCAAACTACATGACCTTACACTGGTGCTTACACCAGTGCAAACCCAGGTGCACTTCTGCAGGCACTGCTCCTAAAGAACATCAATGTAATATTTCAGACTTTGGCAGAAGAGAGGAAATGGGGGACAATGTAGCATTTTCAACAACTTCTTTATTATCCAAGTTTACTATTATCTAAAAACACCAATGTATTAAAGACCAAGATGGAAACTTGAGCTCAGAAACTTGTAAGAATGCACATTTTCAACCTCACCTGTACTGTAAGAGGCATAGTTAAAAAACACTGTTCAGTATAAAAAAAAGTTAATGTTTCCAAGGATCAAATAAATAATTTACAATGCAACAAAAAATTATAGAAATCATACAGATATTTGATACTGTTGTTGATAATTTGCAGTCCCATACAGTAAACATAAAAGCTTCCCATCATCAGGCAGGCATTGCAAAACCACTGTCAAAAACTACATTTTATTGCTGGGCTGTTCTGAAGGGCTGATGCTGTCCAAGGTCTTGGAGGAGCAGTCCCTCAGGACTTCCAGAGAACTGGTTATATCTAGGCTTTCTGAAGAAGTGGATCTACATCCCTGTGTGGAACTGATGATGTCCAGAGTTTTGGAGGAGCGGGAACTGTATCCTTTTGCAGTGGCATCTCTGATGAGGATCTCCTGTGTGGATGTAAACGTTAATGGGATGAAGCCCTCACTGTCTGCTGTGAGAATGATCCAAGAGGAACCTGTGAACACAAGCACATGGCTGTTGATAAATTTTCGTACAATTAGGGTGTGTTTAAGGTAAAAACCAAATTTCTTCTAGAATTAAATACTTCTGTATATTTACAGCTTTCTAGAAAACAAAATGTATGAAAAGATACAGGTTGCACAATCTCAAAAATAAAGGACACTTGGCTACTACTATGGATTTTGCCACTAGGAGATGAGACAATAATAAATGCATGGTTCAAATGAGGAGGAGGAATGAGATTCTGAGTGTAATTCATAAGCATCCACACTTGGTTTTAATTCGGTATTGATAAGCTACTTCACAGTGCTAAAGCTGTGCAGATACTATAAAAAGCAGAGATTTAGTAAATTAAATAACAAATTAATGTAATAAAGACAATTTAGAAACTGCTTTTATTATGTAATTTCACTAGACTTAATTCCAAGAAATACAAGGAAGAAATATTTCACAACACTGTACAAACCCAACATCTCTGGTCCATTTGCTATTTTGACTTCATCACTAGCTTTTTTCTTTATAATTTGAATCTGAAACCCTGACTTCTACCACTACAGATAAACCAGAAAATTTTTATATTTTTATCCATTAAGCTGACGAAGCAAGAAAATAGAGCTCATAAGGGGTAAGGGAATTCAGAGAAGCATTTCCAGCTGTTTGTAAATTTACATTATGTAACTTTACATCACAAGTCAGGTCACAAGAAGATTGTATCTTAATAGCACACAACCCTCTAATCTTTTGGCTTAATTTGGACCAAACTTGAAAATCAATACAACTCAAGATTTGAAAATACAATTCCTACTTTGCATCTGTATATTTCAAACAAACATTCCATCCACAATTCCTTAGGAAAAATAAAACTTGGACAATGGCAAGAACAGCAGCCTTAGGCTTTGGGATGGTTGCCCAGTGATCTGCAAGCAGGCAGAGAGCAGATACAGAGGGCAAGCGGATGGAATACAGCACAGGGAATACCTGCAGTAGTGAGAAACCAAAGTGTGTTTTCTACCTCTGCCGGGAGTGAAACACTCAGAATCGACACATACACAGACACATGGGATGGGCATGGCATGAACTGGTAACAGCAGAGGAGAACACAGCAGTGCAGTTTTCTTCACAGCAAAATCTGATGTGAAATGCACTGCTGAAGTGTACAGAGCTGCTTCTGTATTACAGGACTTCCTAAAGCAAGACTACATGCTGGAGCTACAGATTCAAATATACAGATTCACTATACTCCCAAAACCACCAGTCAACCCTACGGTCCTTGTTACTCACACTTCTCTCTATAGAGCAGCTGAAAACAAGTAAAACACTGGCTGAAAACAATTTTCCTGTATAACTAGTTACTTGATATGGGGCATCAATATGTAAGTTTGCTCTTCTTTTTTTCTAATAATACAAAGATTCTTTTCTGTAAAAGAAGATTCAGCGACGAATTTTTACATTATTTAAAAAAAAAAAAAGGCAGGATTTTATTCATCTTTCATTATTTAGTCCTTGGGGTTTTCCCTGGATGGAATATGCATATTGCTATTGCTCACTAAGAATGACATGCAGAATCACAGAATTGTTTGGGTAGGAAGGGACCTTAAAGCTCATGGAGTTCCACTCCCCTGCCATGGGCAGGGACACCTTCCACTACACCAGGCTGCTCCAAGCTTCATCCAAGCTGGCCATGGGATGGGGCAGCCACAGCTTCTCTGGCAATGTGTTTGAAGTGTTTGTACTCCTGGATAATCCCAACATACCGTGCTGCATTTCTACAAGGGACAGGTTGAATATCTGCTGGACGATGCTTAGGCGGAGTTTACCACCACAGAGAAGAACAGCTCGACTTTCATCAGCATCACTTTTGGAAAGCTGCTTCTGAAAATGCAAGAAAACAGTCATTAGCTACTGTGATGTATAGTTAAAACGGCATTAATCAAAACAGGATAACAGATGTGTCTCCAGTGGCATCATTTACAGGAAGTCAAACGCTACACACATTTAGGCCTGTTTGCAAGATTTATCCTCTGAAGTCTCAGCTGTCAAAGTGCTGATGAGTGAGTGACAGCAGCAAGGAACTTATCCAGGAACTGTCAGAACGGGAGAGAAAATCATACACTGCTGCTGAAGAAACCATGAGCTTCATCCACAGCACAATCCTCATCCCCATCCTTCATCCATGAGGGACATTTCCCCAGAGAGCTTGTAAAGCTACAGGTTTGCTATCCCCACCTTCCCCCGCCCACCCCGATCCAAAACTTCAGAAGTGAGAACTCCTGGTCATGAATGCTGGGGTGAGGAACAGACTCACAAGTCAGAAGGGCTTATTTGTCCCACCCCTAACCATCACTGCCCAAAGCCTTAAATCCAAAAACCATCTTCAAAGAATATGACCAGTTGGGCAGAGCAAAGCATCTTTTAAATCTGTTTTTACAATTATTAAATTTTTACAATGGGAAACAGTGAGGAGAGTGAGGGAATATGATCTAGAACCTGAGTTCAATGGTAATTTCTTGCAGTAATAAAGCTTAAAAGTAAGAGCTAATTGAAAGGAAAATGGCAGTTTAAATTACTTTGATTATTGACTAAGGTTTATTAATCTGAATTCTAGAAGTGACCCAGTAGATCTCTGCCAGGTTTTGATAATCAGGTAATTTACCCTTTCTAGCATGAGACTTGCAAGAGTAAATATTTCAGCCAAAATTTTTCATGAGAAATTTCACTTTAAATCTATTTTTAAACTATGTTAATGGAATTATTTATTGTGTCCCTAAAGGTCTCTTTCCTCCTTGGAGGGTACTCTCAATGCTAATGAGCAACATTTCTCTTTCAAAGCCAAGGCCATTTGCTTTTGTTTCAGTCTTCATTATTTTAGTTTTCCTCACAGGAGAGTGAGAGATTGATACTAATTCCCAGATGGAAGTCTTCACTTGTCTAAATTTCTATACAGAAAACTTTAGAAGTTGCCTAGGAAAAACATTCCCTTCCTAGATCGCTATAAAGGGCTTTAATTCTGCAGCTGGGCTGCAACATGTGGGTCCTCTAGAGTCCCAGCAGCCTCCCTGCAGAGCTGAGGGGCTTGGCCCAGTGTGAAGCGGGGACAGGGAGCTGCACATTCCTGGATATCCCATTGCTTTAAAAACTCTGGAAGCCTGCAAAGTAATGGGATTTATAACCATATATAACTACCTGCAGGAACACGATGGAAATCTAATCCTACTGACTGATATTTGAGCATCACAAAGAACATACAGCCATAAACAGGTTTCACCATTAAGACTTTCAATACTAAAATTACCTGGCAGGTGATGTTAATAAATGAGGGTTCCTGAAAAGATGGGTACTCTGGAAGACTTCTCTTTCCAGATTTTAGCAGCTCACTTAATTCAGAAAGATGGTGCTGCAATTCTGTGAAGTTAGCAGACAATTTTTCCACATTTTTCAAAAAGTAACTCGCCTCCTTCTCACTGAACAGGTTATTCTTGTAAGAATTGGGTATTTTGGAAGCTGCCTCAGGCTGCCTTTTTGGGGATGTTGGCTTGTTCGAAGCATTAGACAGTGCCACACTCCGATTAACTGGCTCAGCATCCAGAGTCTCGACAGCTGGAGGAAAATTAATGGAAATCTTTTTGTCTTTGAAGTCGCTGACGTTCAACACCAAGTTTTGCTCATAAAAAGGACTCTTGATTTCTTCAATGAGTTTCCTTCGGCTTGTAGGGGACTGAAGGGCAGAGCGATCTGGTATCAGGAGCCCACGGCTGAGAGTGGGGACATCTCTAGAGGGATCATGAGTAATGTTGGAAAGGTTCAAACTGGAGCTGCCATCAGCTGACACAGACTTTGAAGGACCCATTTCAAGTATCAGTTCTTTAATCATCAATCGGATCATGTATTTGTCTGATCTCGAAGAAGGAAGAAAAGCAGGGTCACTGAATTTTTGTCTTCCAACCAGTATCAGTAACAATTTATTGGTCAAGAAGCACAAACCCTTTGGCTTCTCGCTTTTCTCCAGCTGAATTTGTTGAATATTGGGTAAACTGGATGAAGTCAGTGAATAGACTAAAATAACATTACAAGTATTGGAGGCAACAGATACAGTTTGAGTTTTGGAGTCAAAAGCCATTATATCAGGAACAAGAATGCCTGGGATGCTCACTTTTTTGGTAGAGGTAACCTTTCTTTCAAAAGTCACCAAGATGAGGTGTGAGGAATCTTGGCCACTTCCTGTCAGGTAGTCCTTGGGCCTCAGGTGAAGGAGAGGGCTGGAATCAGCACCCTGCTTGCTGGAAAGTATGTGAGTTAGATCCACAGGAGACGTAACTACAGACAAGGGCTTCTCAGCGTCCAGGGACTTCTTCCCTCCATCCAAGGAATACTCTTCCTCCCCAAACAAGCTGGACTGTGAGGGGAAGGACTCAGTTTCAACACTTGATGGAACTTCGAAGGCAACACCAGCATTTAAACCACAGATCTTGTCCAGAGGGAGCTCAGTGGCAACAGCAACTTGTAAATTCTGCGTAGCTTCCACGGCACAGATGTAGCCTCCCACATCAAAGATTGGGCAAAAAGAGCAAGCGCTGAGTGTTTTTTGAGCATCATCCCAAATGTAGGAATGGAGGGCACTGCCCACCCCCACGACCAAGCGGTTGCCTTCCTTGGTCCAACAGGCACAGTGGATGAGCCCACTGCCCTTGATGTCCGCGTTAATTCTGGAGTTGCTGAGGTGGACAGAGGGCAAGACGGAGGCGTCCCGGGTAGTCAGCACGGCCAAGACCTCCTTGCTGGGATGCCACACACAGCCCTGGGGGAGCACCGGGTATGGCTCGCTGATGTCGCAGATCTGGGAAACCAGGAGCTTGTTCCTGTCGGCGCCGTTGAAGCAGAGCTGCCAGATGGTGATGTGCTTCTTGTGCTGCACTGCCAGCAGGGCCGGGGCCTCAGCGGGACACGGGCCCCAGTACAGCCCGTGCACGTGTTCAAACTGACCGACCACGCTGGAGTCACCGAATTTGGGCTCCCCGTTCTGCAGGTGCAGCGCTGTCAGGATCACCTGCTTGCCGTCCGTCCAGGCCAGCCCATGCACGGGGTGAATGGCCTGGTGCAAGGCATTGAGGCCAGTGCGCAGCAGCTTTGCCTTCCCCAACTCCATGACTCCTAAAGTGGAACATCTACACAGAATAGAATGAGAAGGAAAAATAAATTATTGCTGAGGATAGAGAACAGCACCTGGATGATTATTTAGCTTATGACCCTGCCAGTGCTGGATTCTTCCTTCCAGTGAAGTCAATATACACATAATGTTCACCTATGCTTAATTCCCAGCCCAGTAATTTTTTTGTTTATGATGTTTCCACCATGAAATGCAATTTTAAGAGAAAGAAACTTTGCTGTTTCTATAGGCTTACCATCAGATTTCTGCCGCATTTTTATCATAAGACCAGTCCTTTCATTCTAATCCGTAAATTGCTGCTCTCAGAATATTTTCTAATTTCTTCAATATCAACAATTGTCAAAATATTGCTGCTCACTCGCAACTTCGTGGAGCATTTGTGGTTAGATAAAGTAATCCCTTACAAGTATAACCAAGCATTAATGTATTATCTACAAATCTGATCCTGTACTAAGCGTGTGAAAATGAGGTGTTTGGACGGTTATCCCAGAAAGCTCTCTAAGAAAGCAAATACAGTCTTGAAGAAAGTTAGGATGAAAGCAGATTTTTCTGAGGAAGTGAAAGAAAAAAGAATTTAAAAGAAGACATACACAAGGCATCAACACTTTGGAAAATTTCAGAGTTTTACATGAATTTCTAGTTTTTGAGCTGTGAACATCCTTACTCTGTGAACAAAAGCCAGTTCAAAGGAATCGATGGTTTCCTAATTTAAGATCTCCACACAATCTGGATCAGATGTAAAACCATGGCACAGAATGAGTTGCAGTTTTAGTAGAAAACATGAAAACCAAGAAGAAAGTTTTCTGACAGTAAAAACTGTCAAACTGGAAGAGTTTATCACAATGTGCAGGGCCTGGCACCACTCAGTATTTTAATTACTTGTGGATGACCCTAAACTTGCAGGAGGAAGATTGCAAGAATGGATTTCAAAGATTAAAACTGTGTAGACAGTTACGTTATTATGACCAAACTAACTTCTTCTCAACCTAATAACAAGTGCAAAATAATAAACTTAGTAAAAAAAAAAAAAACAAAAAAAACAACCAACTTTGATACCTCTCCATGAATAATTCTGTAGGTAGAGGTTTAGCAAAAGAGGATCTGGCTTATAATGAATCACAAACTGAGTATTTCAGTAATGTGAGATAAGTTGCCAAGTAAGAATAATTAATTCTGGAATGTTTTAAGAGGGATGGAGATACACAAGGGAGATAACTGCCCCACTTCCTCATTGCTAACAGCACCTCCACGGAACCTATTTCTGAGTTCAAGGATAATGGAAATGGTCAACAAAGCTAAAGGATCAGAGAAACACAGGGTTTTCTGTGGGTTCTGTGTCTGGAGAAGACTGAGTGGGAACCTGAGAACATCCACCAGCCCAGTGACAGAACATGCATCCATCCATACCTGTTCTCCAGGTATATTCTGGACAGTGCAAGATAATAATCAGCTCAGTATCAACAAAGATTTAGGTCACCTCTTAAGGAAAAATTCTGACTATATGAGATAGCTAAGCATTGAAGCAGGTTACCTTGGAGGGAGGGGAAGGCACTCCATGAATTTCATAATCTGTAAGAGCCAATTAAGGAAATGTCTGTCAGGGATAAGTTTAAGTACACTGAATCCTGCCTCATAGGAGAGCACTCAAGATACTTCCAGTGCAACTTCTCCACCATCTACCTGGCCTCTCCTCTATAACCAACCTCAGTCCTGTTACACAGCCACCAGTTCCACGAAAATTAACACTGGATGTTCGCTGTGCTCAGAAGCCCACACACTGCTGGGCAATACTTACTGATGGCAGGGCGATGAGAGATAATGTGCCTCCTAGGACACTGAAAGATGCTAAAGCCTCCTGGGACGTCCGGAGAGGTTCCTGTGTCACAAGGGGCGTTTGCAGTATCCCAGCGGCCCTGGAAAAGCAAAAAGAGCGAGAGATCCACTGGCCAATGCATTCCTGTGCCCAAACCCACATCGCCTCCTGCAGCGCCCGGCCCAGCCGCAGCTCCCCGGACAGGTGTCACACCACAGGCCGGGTGCTCGGCGAAACGCGGTGCCCATCCCAACCCCAGGGGCACAGGAGCCGCTGCAGGGACCCCCCCTGCACCGAACCGCCACGGCAGCGGCGGGCCNCCTCCCCGCCCCGCACCGCCCGGCTCAGCACGGCCCAGCACCGCCCGGCCGCGGGGGGCGCCAGCGCCGCTCCGCCCGCCCGGCCGCTCTGCAGTGGCGGCGCTCTATGCCGGGCCGCTCTGCAGCGGGGGCTCTCTATGGCCCGGCAGGCGGGGCGGGCGCCTCGCGCCGCTCCCGCCTCCTCTCCCACAGCGGCCCTGAGGGCCCGCGGGCGGCGGGCGGTGACGAGAATCACAAATGACAGGATAACTCCAGCTGGGAGGGAAGCACCCACGAGCGTCATCGAGCCTAGCTCTTGTGCGCAGCACACCGCAAGAGTCACCCTGTGTGCCTGAGAACGCTTCTTCAATTCAGGGTTGGTGCTGGGAACACTGCCCTGCGGAGCCTGTTCCAATGGCCAGCCACCCTCTGAGTGAAGAACCCTTTCCTGATATCCATGTAAACCTCCCCTGACACAACTCCATGCTAGGGAGATCAGTGTCTGCCCCTCTGCTGCCCCTCATGAGGATGTTGAAGACCACAATGATATGTCCCCTTAGTCTCCTCCAGGTTGGACAAACCAAGTGACCTCGGCTGCTCCTCATAAAGCTTCCCTTCCATACCCTTGCCATCCTTGTGGTCCTCCTTTGGATGTCCTTTTTATATTGTGGCACTCAAAACTGCACATGGGACTCGAGGTGTGGCCACAGCGGTGCAGAACAGAGAGGGACAATTCCCTCCCTTGACCAGCTGTCAGTGCTGTGCCTGATGCACCCCAGGGCATGGNGCGGCCCCGCCCGCTTCGATTTCCCCCGCCTCCCCAGCGGCCCGCCCGCCGCCTCTCCGCGGCCTCGCTCACTCGCCCTGCCGGCGGCCCGACTCGGCTCCGCTGAGGCGGTCCCGGGGCCCTGCAGCCCCGGCGGCGCTGGGCTGTGTGGGGCACCGCCTTCCCGCAGGGCCCGGCCCGNGAGGATGTTGAAGACCACAATGATATGTCCCCTTAGTCTCCTCCAGGTTGGACAAACCAAGTGACCTCGGCTGCTCCTCATAAAGCTTCCCTTCCATACCCTTGCCATCCTTGTGGTCCTCCTTTGGATGTCCTTTTTATATTGTGGCACTCAAAACTGCACATGGGACTCGAGGTG
The DNA here is from genome assembly GCA_013397075.1 of Rhabdornis inornatus. Lineage (NCBI taxonomy): Eukaryota > Metazoa > Chordata > Aves > Passeriformes > Rhabdornithidae > Rhabdornis > Rhabdornis inornatus. Next base: position 468,159 of record VWZS01008698.1, on the reverse strand, counting down.
TGGCCACAGCGGTGCAGAACAGAGAGGGACAATTCCCTCCCTTGACCAGCTGTCAGTGCTGTGCCTGATGCACCCCAGGGCATGGCTGCCATTGAGCAAAGCATCCCCAGCCAGTTTAAGGAGGTGATTGTCCTGCTCTTGTCACTTCCATCGCCCCCAGGGGTCATCCACCAGCACCCCCAGCCTGCTCAAACCCCTGTGGCTCTTGGAGAGGCCTGAGGAAGTGGCACAGAAAAGCAGAGATGCCTCCAGCAGGAGGACATCAGGTCCCTGGTGTGTGTATATCCCGTCCCATGAGATACTGAATTCACACTGAAGTGAGGAAAGCATCTAAATTCAGTGCAGAGGTACTCCAATACAACTTACCTGATCCTGATTTATTGCATTGAGCATAGCTCCTTATAAGTCTCCAAGGCCTTTTAAAAGTTAATTAGATTGCATGACTGTGCCACTTTGCCACTCCTCAGCACTGCAGAGCAGTGTGATCATTGTACCATTTTGGAAACCCACACTCTTGATAGGATGTTGAAACACTAGAAAAGGTGCTGTAAAAAGAGCTGCCAAATGAGTGGGGGAAAAAAAATGCTTGAAATAAACTGCAAGGTCAAATATGTAAGTAGCACAAACTTAGCCGAAGAAGAACACTAGGGGGTGACTTGGTCATATCACATGAGTGCCTGTATAGAGGGGAAAAAAAGCACAAAAAGGCTCTGAAATTAGTGAAGGAAGGTTTAGCAAGAGCCGTGGACAGCTTCAAATATGTAAGACACGTCTGTGTCTTACACTTACAGTGGTCTAGACTGACCACTGGAACAAACTGCCAACAGAGCTCTTCACGTTAAAACCTGGTGATTTTCAGGGCCATACCATTTTAAATTGCAAGCCATAGAATGGTATGGGTTGGAAGGGACCTTAAAGATCATCTTGTTCCAACCCCCTGCAGCAAGTAGGGAGACCTTCCACTAGACCAGGTTGCTCAGAGCCCCATCCAGCCTGGCCTTGAAACCCTTTGGCAAAAGACATTATCACCTCCTTCCTCCTCACCACTGGCTTACCTAACAGCTCACTCAAGCCAATTTCCCAAGAAGTTCTGTTTCACAAATGGTTAATCTGTTCTTACCTTCATAATATCCATTTTCCTCAGTGGTGAGTCTGGCCAATCAGGATTGTCACTTGGTGTCTGGGACCCTGAGCCACCAGCTGGCTTTATTAGACAAAAACAGTTTTCTGACTATAATTTTAGTCTCACAAAGAATTCTGTTGAACAGGAATGATTTCACTTTTTTTTTTTTTTAAATATAAAACTTAAATTGACCATCCATATTAATAGACAGAAATAAATATTTAAACCACAGAGAGACCACAGTTTAAGAATGCCTCAAAGACACTTTCATGCTAAATGTCTATTTTTGTTTCCTATGCATATAATTATACAGTTAATTATTTTTAAAGACTTATTTTCATGATGTAACTTGTGTTATATGTAAACTGCTAATAGAGTTCAACAAACGAACTGAAAATATCACAAAAGCTCAGAGTTAGTTGAAAATCTGTAAAATAATATTTTCATTGAAATGGAATTGACTCAACCTACCAGAGTGCCAGAATGGCATGCAGGTAGTTATTATTACACCAGTTGTTTATTTCCATGTCCAACAGTGTGTGTCTTATTTGTGTAACCACAGCCTGGTTATTTTGACATGTAGAACAGCATGAAAAAGGCTGGAGGCTGCTTGGCCAGCAGCCACGAGCCATGGCTGGTCACACAGCCACGATGTGCATAGACACAGTTGTTATTCCTCAGCAGCTGTACTGCAAATAAACATCTCTTGTTTTCTTTCTTTCTTTTCCAGATTTTCCAAGCTGTTCACTGCTGATACATACAATGTGTCTGTGACTTGGGGGATTTTAATGTCGCAGAACCCCTCAGGAGATGTCTGTAAGGTAGAAAGTGGGTCAATGAAATTATGCAAAGAAAAGTGTTTAAAAGGCTGAAATTACAGAAATAGTTTCCTGTGGTCATGCTCATTTAAAGCACACATCTTGGCTTTTAAAAATGTGATTGCATTGAGTCAGGCTTATCCTTAAACACTGAGCAGACTCTCAAATCTGTTCTCAGGCCCTGCATGGAGAGCAGATTTGCCTTCTCATAACTTAATTTGTTGTATCATTTGGATGTCTGCTTTTCAAATTAGTTGAAACACAACGTTAATAAGAATATAGGAAGGTCTGAGACAGAAGAGTTATGAATACCCTCTAGAGGGAGGGAATGGCAGGGAAGAATGGTAAAATGGGTGTGATGAGATATGGAGAGTTGTTATTTTTGCAGTCTGTAGATTTTTTCTTTGCTCTTACTGAACTTGTACACATTTAAAGAATATGATGTTACAAGGGAAAAGAATAATTCAAAGATATTTTCTCTTAGCTTCATAAGCATCATTTTAATATCTATATATATTTAATCCAGTCTATGGACACTGCTGAATGAGCAAATTGATCTCATAATTGTATTTCTTAATGGGAAGACTTAATGAGGCACTACCATGTAATTTAGACCTCTAAAATATGATGTGGTAAAGCCTAGGATCAGTAGCTAAAGGATACAGATGTTTTATATGGCTTTTATTATCAGATTAAAAAATGTTTCTTCTTCATTCTGGGAGCTGATTAGTAATGAAAATAATATAAGATGAGCAATTTTGCAGAAAATTGCCTCATCCTGAGTCAATATCATGTTGTCAGAAGAAGTCAGACAGTGCTGGGGGGTGTGTGAACAGGATCCTTGTATTGTGTCTGTTTGGATTGGGTGAGTACAGCCAGATGGGGTCATAGTATTTCCACAGCACAGGCAAAAATGAATTTTGTGCTCTGTAGCACAAAGTCTTTCAGGGGATTCCTTGTGGCTCCAGGCTTTGAGGAATGGAGAGGATCAGTGCAAATTTTGGGGATTAGAACAGCAACAGAGTGGAAATTTCTGCTTTTCTCTGAAGCTGTAGCTACCACACCTGTCCTAAAGCAGCTGCTACACCTCTCCTAAAGCAGCTACCACTGCAGGTCTCCTGAAGCCTGCCCTTGCAGGTTGTACTGCACAGGGACAACACTTTGCTGGTTGTTGTAGAGACAAATGAGAATCAGAATATTGTTTATATTAATTTTCAGTTGATTGTTTCCTACACAGGGAAGAAGGCATGGGAAATGTACAAAACTCACACAGGAATGCTTATCACCCTGTCATGCTGTGACAGTCTATTTTTTTTATGTGTGTAAAAACCTGCACCAGTGCTTTTCTATGTCTGAAACAGGCTTTCAGTTGAGTTATCATTCTGCTGAAGTTCAGGAAAGACACTGCATGCTGGCTTAGGGCAGAGAAACAAGATCCAGGGTGGTTGTCTGTGAGAGAAGCTGAAGAGTGGTGTTGCATAGAGAAAAGGAAATTCAAGGGAGACCTAATGGACCGAACAGTTTTCAAGTATTTAACAGACAGCTGCCCCAAACAAGGATCTAAGCTGTGAATAGTCAAAACAGACCTTCCAGACCTGGAATAAAGACACTGGAAAAAAGCTCTATGTCGAGCTAATATTCCTGTGCTGCTGTGGAAGTGCTACAAAGTAAAAATCAGTCTCCTGACTTCTCAGTTTGTTGTATAATTAATAACACACAAAAACAGAATAACATAATGTATATTGAAAATAAGATAGCCTCTTAAGAGTCTTTCCATTTTAAAATTGATTTGTGTAAACCAGCCATGTTGAAAATAAAGATTTTTGGTATGACAGTGTTCCTTTGGAATAATCGTTGCAAGGACATTTCCAGGCATACATCTTCAGAGCAAACAGTATCTTCTTTTAAATTACACTTCCTTGTAACTGTGGTTAATCCAGAACCAAGGTGATACACAAATCACATAATTAGAGATACTTAATATTTTGTGAAAGAGGTTGTTCAAATCTTAATCTTTGTGGTAGGCATTTGGATTCCCTTTTCCTTGTGCCACCATATACACACATCTTTTCTCCTTCCCTGTAAATGTTGCTGTGAGAACCCTTCCTTGTGCCTGTAAACAATTCAGTCCTAGATACTTCTGTCTTATAGTGATACATTTTCTATTTTCTTTTTATGTAACTAATCTGCAAAAGTACTTCTTTGATCTTTGCAGCTGCTTAGGTTAATCCTACATTTCTGGCACACTTGTCATGCAGTTTTCTTTCATGCTATTAAGAGGTACAAGTGTTTTGAGATAACAGTGTATCAATGAAGATCAGTGCAGCTGCATTTTGTGCTGATAACAATATCATTGATATCTAAATAAAATGTTAATGAGGAAAGGTAGACATGGAAATGGAGATGACAGCTGTGTACGAGTTACATGAGCATAAGAATATTTACAAACTGAGTGAAATCGTGACTTATGTGAAGTTCAAGGGAAACATTCATTTTTTTCAACAGACTGAGGCAATTTCACAATCTTGTTGTTAAATGCAAACTCACTTTGCTGAGGTTCAGTAATTCCTGACAGTGTAGGTAGAAAGGAAAGGTAGACATGGAAATTGAGATGACAGCTGTGTATGAGTAATATAAGCATATTTACAAACTGAATGAAATTGTGACTTGTTTGAAATTCAAGGGAAACCTTGACAGTAATTAGCAGTGGAGCCAATATCCTGGCTTTTCTTCATTTGAGGTGAGCTAAGTTTCTGAGGGAAGGATAGCAAGTGAAGCAATTAGCATTACACAAATTAAATGGTGCCATGCTGTCTAAGGTAGGAAACATGTAACAAATGCAATGAGCCATATCGAAAATGCCGTGAAGTGTTACACTTAAAAAGAAATTTATTGATATTTAGAGAGACACAGAATTCACTGACAGATAAGAGGAATGAGCTATGATAGCAATGGGCATGTTAGTATTTTTTGGTGTGCCTTCTATGCTGGCACAACTGTGCAGCTGAGATGTGGGTTGGATTGAGAAATGGATCCACTTTAAAAGTGTTTTGGTTAGTATTTTTAGCCCCATAAATGTTTGGGTCTGTGTATTTCCATCCAGTGACTGCAGGATGAATGAAGACCGGTCCAATGGAGAATGAGGAGCCCTGTCACCGGTATTGCTTTGGAAAACTTCCCCTCCAGCTAAATTTCCATAAGGACATCAGAGCTTTTCTTACACAGCAAAATTCTATTTTTTGACAGCTGAAATTAGTAGATCATTGTGAATTTTGTACTATTTTTATAAAATAATGTTTGAGAACTGTGTCTTTCTCTACTGCCTTTTATGTTTTTAAAATTTATTAAGCGTGTTTAATTCGAAGGAAGTGACTGTTACCTCTGAAGTGAACTAAAGGATTGCATTTGTCCAGAGTTTCAGTTTGGTTTTGTCTGTAGTGTCACCCTGTGATGTTTGGACACTCTCTTCTGGCTGTGTGCTGCCTTGGCTGGTAAGATGCCATGGTATCTGCACAAGAGGGCTGGATTCTTCCCACTTTGGAGACTCAAATGAGGGGTACGTCAATGTCATTAGCTGGGGGATAATGCCAGCTCTCTCCTCATTAGTGTTATTAGATAACACTAATTAGATAACACTGTCAGGAACTACTGAACCTCAGCAAAGTGAGTTTGCATTTAAGATCAAGATCGTGAAATTGCCTCAGTCTGTTAAAAAAAAAGGAACTATAACATTGACTAATTAACATATATATAAATATAAAAAATTGCTATTAACATCAAACCACTAATACATAAGTTAATTTCAGTTGTGTGTGACAATGGAAAATAAAGTAATACTTGCACGTGTGAAATTTCATAACTCCTGGGATTTACCTTGCCTAACTTCACATACTTAAAAGTCAGGTCAGGTGAGTTCAGCTCTAGAGGATGGGTTAGTGCTACCAGGCACTGTATGTTGGGTTTTTTAAGAACAAGTTAGATAAACATCTGACAGAGTTACTTCAGAATAATTGGCACTCTTTTGGGTTAGACAGGTGGACTTTTCAGCTACATTTTGAGTGGGAAAATGGTCCAGGGCTTGTGGTTTTCTGTTAAGGCAGGAAAACCTGAAAGTAAAAATAGCTAAAAATAAGTTCATTTTCCAAGCTTGGAAATACAGAGGAAAATGAGAAGCAGGGGAAAGGAAGTTAGGCTTGATGTTATTGTTGATTGAAAATATATTGAAGAAATTCACATGAGTATAGAAAATATTATTCTAGAGTAGTAGAGGGAAAAATAGAAGAACTAGTTGAGGCTAATGCAGGGCCTACTTTATATACTTCCTGCTGTGATCTCTCACTTTTTAGCTATTATAAAGAATAACAAAATAATATTTCATTGTGCAAAGTCAGCATCATAAATTGGCCAGCAGAATTTCAGATTACTTTGATTTTGCTAGGTTTCATTTGTATATTGTTTTATTATTGTTCTCATGAAACCATTTTCAAAATCAAAGAAAAAGCCTATGTGGAATACAGAACTTCTGTTGTTAGCATTTTCTCAAGAAGTGGACCAATACAAAAAAAACCATGAAAAGAAAGCAGACTGTTGCATGCTTAGCAGGCAACTTATGGAAAGTGTAAGGTGAGTTTTAACTTCACTTTGAAGCTGATTGCACTTTTAAGTAAAGCTGTAGCAACTCCTAAAAATATACTGGGATGCATATAAATGTGCTGGATAAAGATTCAGAGTAATAAAAATGGAAATTTAGACTTTGTGGTATGTTGTTTATTCCCCACAGGAGAAATGTTTTGGAGGAGCTGGTACCCCATTTAGATTTCTGAGTGCCACGGGTGTGGCACTGAGTGTCATCATCCTGCTTCCACTTCTAATTTAAGCTCCTAGTCTTCCTAGCTTTCCCTCTGGTTTAATTACAGAATACAGACTTCCCTGCTGGGTGACCCTGGACATGAGCTTAACACCACTAGCCTCCTTATTCTTCCAGAGGACCCTGTCCTTTCTGGTGATTTTCTAGTCTGCTGACTGTCCTTTCTGGTGACTGTCTAGTCTGGTGACTGTCCTTTCTGCTCATGAAAGAGGGAGTTAAAAAAGGGGGTTGGCGCTTCATGACATTTAGATGATCTGAACAACTCCCCTTTCCTAAACTGATCGATTTTGGCCCTGCAAAGTAGCATTTGGGGAGGATGGTGAATGCTTCTCAGTCTATGGTTTTCTCCTTTTCACAGCCTCCTCTGTGCTCAACTTGTTTAGTACAAGCTCTTTCTCTCTCTCTACATGCCTTTATCACTGTTTTTGCAAGTATCTTCTGTACAGCTTGTGCTTAATAGAACAGTCGTCTTTTATCTCTCTACTACACTGATTCTCCATCTGTTCTACATCCAAACCAATGCTGAAAATGAACCTCTGCTTTGCATGAATCTTTTCAGCACTTCTTCCAGTGCCTTTATTGCTTTCAATTTTAACTTTACAGCCCTGTGATAGACATTAGATTAGTGCAGCACTGTGCTGCTCTCCTTAAGCATTACCTGAAAACAAATTTTTATTTGTTCAATTGTTGTCCATTTTTGAGTGTATCTATATGATTTTAACACTTGTTTTCAAGCATGTGTACATAACAGCATATTAATAAATGCGGGAGCAGTTCTATTCTTTGACATTATAGAATTTTAATTGATGTATAGTATTTTTTCCTAAGCCTTCCTATAAAATTTTAGGTGTCCAACAGGATAAACTGGAGTTCTTGTTTGTTAGCAGACTATTTGTTCTGGGTGATGATGGCACCTTCAGGTTGATGATGGCTCCTACTTAATCTTTGAATCATACAGCAGGGAAAACAATGTCACCAAAATATTACAAATCTAGAAATTCATTAACCATCACAGAATTAAAGTTTTTAATTTTACAGCTAGTTACTCCCTGAAACTAATTGTTTTTTTCACTTGAAAATTTTTCCTTTTTTAGTTCCACCAAACAGAACCAAACCAAATTTTGATAGCTGTACAAAGAATCTCCTTTAATTTCTGATCTCCCCAACACTCAGATTGTTTTATAGAAGAGTAATGCATGAAAAACTAAAATGGTAATATGACAGAATGACAAAGAAATGTCTAGTTATGAGTTCTGAGGGATCTTTAATGCCTGGATACTTGCTGATCTCTGCTAGTTCAGGTTTTCACCTTCCCAGAGTTCCCCTGTACCATTTTCTGTGTTTCATTGGTTTCAATTCAAGTGGACCAAACTATGGGATTATCACCCACAGAAGATAGAAATAGAAATTTGTGAGAAAAACTTATATTTTTCTATCACACATAGAAATTTGTGAGAAAACTTCCATTGTAGTTTTTTTCTTTATTTGAGCCTAAGTAGTCCTCTAAAATATATCCTCCCATCACTCTAGTTAGTTATAATTAAGTTTTATTTTGCTCGGCCGTAACATAAGCATTGTAAATACCCAAGACTTATGAGACACAAGGATGTGATTCAAGGGTATTTGCAGGATTAGGAACATCTGCTGCTTTGAAATGTGCTATGTCCTTTAGAAATCTGATCATGTCTTCCCTCACCATTCTATGTCTGTGAACCTCTGTGTTACTTATTTGATTTCAGTGATTTGTGCTGATTTCAGTGAAGGAAAGCATGACTTAAATCAAATTCTTAAAGCAGTAGTAATACAAATACCCATTTGAAAACAATTCTAATGCAAAGAAGCAGGAAACCAAATTAACCCAATAACTATAAAGTTACTCATGTGTTTAATGCTTAAATGTCACATTTATTTGTTGTTTGGGATTTGTTTTTTTTACAATCAGGAATGCTTCTTGAGTCTGCTTAAAGAGATCTTTGTGAACAAGGTAGTACAAATATTCTACACTGTATTGCAACTACTGCCTGTGGTTGTAGGTGATTTAGAATGATGATTTCTTTGTCCCTGGGAGGATACTTGCATGAAGAAGACATTTAATTCAATGAAATGAAACTGTTTACTTATTTCAAGAATTGAAATTGTTCTTTATGAGATTCCTGGCTGCACTGTAATGGTACTAATGCCAAACCTCCAAACCCATTAAGGTCCTTCAGAGCGTAGCTCTACTGTCTCGATCCAGCCTTTGTATGGGTTGAAGTATTGTAACTGGATTTTAGTATATGTACCCTATGAATGGGCTTTCCATAGTACCCAGGAAGGGAAAAAGACTCCCCAGGAGTATTAACAAGACCCAAAATGCACAGCATGAAAAATAACTCCTAACAGTAGCTTAAGTAAGTGTCTTTCTTTGTCTGTTTCCCTGGCTGTACAGGGTGAAGCAAGCATGCATTTCCATGGCTCCAGCAGTACAAAATGCCCTTGTACACATGGCTGCTCACTCCACTTTCTCTTTGCATTTCAATGAGGAAAAGTTAGGGAGTTCATTAAGTTCTTCCCTTATGCCTATTTCTATCACCATAATCATGATACTTTAGTTTCCATGGATCTGCCTGCCTGACTCTCACCTGTATCTGTATTGTCTCTTGTCTCTGAGAGTGAGGTTCACCTGGCTAAATGTAAATGTTTGTGTTCAAACCAGACCCCCTGCTTGTGTTTGCAGCCAGTGGAAAGGAACAGGCACTTATTTACTTATTTAATAGGGACAGTTCACCGCAATCAGTTTTAGAAATCTGTTAGGGCATGAATAATCTGCTATAGAAGTGCTTTTCTTCTTTTGACTGATTGTGCAGGAGTGTAGATGAACAGTTCAGTGTATACACCTTCATTTAGCCAAATGAAATTTACATTCAACGTCTTTGATCCTCAATTTACCTTGCAATATTTTTTCTTTTTCTTCTGTGTGCATGTATAAATCTACATGCTGTGTAAGACACTGACAGGAGACAGTGATGCAGGCTTTTTAGTAATTGAACATATTCATATAAAAATTAGGCATTTCTGAAAATGTTGCAGGTTTCCATGGGATCCAGCTGGAACAGAAAAGAGGCTGAAGCAATTTTGGTTTTGTTTTTTTTTTCTTTTCCTATCCTGGTTTTCCTTAATGAATATAAAGACTCTTTAACTGTATTTTCTTCAGGTTTTATGTAGACTGTACACCTGCACCAGATAGATTTGTTGTTACTGCATGATTTTTAGCATAATACTGTTCCTCCAAGAACATCCTGACCTCTATCAAAGTACACAATAGTCTCTCCACTCCAGTCCATGACAGCCATTAATAACAGCAGCTGTGGTGAACTTCACTGTAGGTCCATCCTTCAGAAGAAATCATGATGGTCCAGCCAACCCGAGGATGTAGCTATAGTGTAACCATGCCACAGATTTTACAGTTACAATACATGGAAAGTAGTGAAGACAGCTTTCTAGTCTCTCAGTGTCTGAAACCACAGAATGTCCCTGTATTGTAGGAGAAAAGAAAGTCATTGGGGTTCTTTGTTCAGAAATTATGTCACTCTGCTTGGTGGTCGCATTGGGATGCTTTTTTTGCGGGAGTGACCTCCATAGACTTCTGAACTGTCAGTTCCATCCCTTATGATTATCTCTTGTGTGGCTTTGAATATTAATGGCACAAAGCCGTCCTTGTCTGCAGTGAGCACAATCCAAGAAGAGCCTACAAAAATTAAGCAAGAAAAAGAAAATGAGTGCACTGCTCTGCTTATGTAAATGTAGAAGCACGTTTTTAAAAGTCAGTGAGCACGCAGGCAGAGCTGGGTTTCTTTTTGTGCGCTAAAGCCTTATTACACTAATGACATTAAGGTCTGACAGTCCATGCTCAACACACCTTTATGCAAATGCAGTGAGGAGCTAAATGAAAGGTCTTGCAAGATTTGAGGCCTTTTGTCCCTTATATAAATTAAGTTCAAACACAAGTTGCATCTTTGCTAGTTCTAATAAACTATCTTCATCTTCTGAAAACTCAGCCAGCCTTTCTATGCTGACTTTTGTTTTAATGACATCTACTTCTGCTTAGCCTTTTCACTCATCTGCTCTACCCAAATGATGAAGAAACTATAAAAATTGGAAAAGTTGCCAACATAAATGATTGTGCTGTACTTATTCTAGAAGGGAGTAGGGGTCTCCATCTCATTACTGTCAAACCAAGATTATTTCATGTTTTCAAATTCATATAGCAAATACAGGAAAGTTACACCTTGAAGATGATTTACAAAAGATGATTTACAAAAGCAGCTACAGTGAAATTTCTTGTCTTTTAATTATTTATTGAATTCTCCTAAAGAGAATGAACAAAATATGGATGACATTTTAAATCCTTCTTTTTCTAAAAAAAAAAAAACAACAAAAAACCCCCCCCCCCCCCAGAAAAAAAAAACCAACCAAAAAAACAAGCAAACAAAAAAAACCAAAACACCCCAAAACAAACAAAAAAAGACAAGATTTACAAAACCAAAATACTTCAAAACCATTTAGGTTCTCTTTCTGTATTGCATAGAAGTTGAAAATAAACCTCCCCGTACTTTGTTTTTACTTTTCTTAGCAAATTAGCTTTAAAATGAAGCTATGTTTATTTTCTTTAGTGATTCATCTGGCTTTCTTTTTGGCTGGATATTGCAGTTCTCATAGAAAAGAGTGAATTCTCTATTTTTTTTTTCAATTTGACAATTTATGGAAACAAAAATCTGTGGCAACTTAAAAGCATTGAGGGATGCCTTGCATGGCACACTTTCCTTAGAGCATGTGATTTTGTCATTATTGAGCAGGGGCATTAGCTGGGATATGAGGGAAAGGAAGCCTTAATAGGTTCTATGTTGGGATTTCAGATTTTGGATATAAAACTGTTTTTGAAATGGAATGTGAAAAAAAGAACTGTAGAAAATCCAAATGAACTACTCTTATTTTTTGTCACTCATAACAAAGCATGCTTCTGGAGAAGGTAAATCTCCCCTTCTTTAACTACCAGCAAAGCACTTTTCCAGGCTGGTTGTATGTTGTCATGTCACCTGTTACATCATAAGAAGATTGTCTTTCCAAACCATCAATCTTTAATCTTCTGCTCTTAATACTTTCTTTCTAAATCTGAACAGACTTCAGGTTCTGTGAGCAGTGGGCCTGAAAGTGGAAGTTCTGCGGTCCAAATGGATATTCCATTGTTCATCAAATTGATGAAGCATACTTTTGTGTCAGACTCTTGGGACTTATTTTCATCCATTGAAATGCTGGAAATTCTCAGTATTATATTGATAACACTTGCTTGGAAGCATATCTCACAGGATATTTCAATGGAAAAGCTGTGCAGAGTGTAGTACCCTTTTAGTGTGAACAATTATTATAATGCTGTGCCAAAAAGAGACTCCTGCGTGCTGCTACCAGGGCACTACACGACAGACTATATTTAGCACAGGTAATGGTATTACAGCCCTGGACTTAAAGTGCAAACAATGAGGCCGAGCTCATTGCTCTTTTAACTCTGATGATCTTAACAGCATTGCTGTGGACATGAATTTGACTTACAGTTGTGAAGCTTTTCACGCCAATCTATTAATGCTTAAGTGTTTACTCATAGTAGAAAATGCCAGCCTGTCATTATAATACAAGCATGCTCTTCATTACACACCCTTTAATTATATAGTATTAAAGGATGGGAGTGATATTTTTAAACTCTGCATTTAATATTTATATCTTGTGTCAAAGAAACTTTTAGGAATATAAGCAAGTAACATCTAGAACTGAATAAAAAGCTACACAACTGCTTCTTCTCCAAACCTTACAATTTTGCAGGATTTTGGTGAATTTTAGAAAGATTCTTGTTTCAGTTTTTATTTTTGCTATAAGTGTACAGACTCAATATCAGAAAATCCAAGCAGAAAGAGGGACACATTAGGATGATTCTGAGATATTATCTTTTTGTTATCTCTGAAGTCTACATGAATTTGAGGAGAGGTGTTCTGCTAATTAAATATTCAACTGGTCTATAGAGCTGAAAATAGGTTTTCTCAGTCCCCTTGTTTATTATGGGCATTTCTTTTGGAAATCAAGAGCTGTAACTACAGGTCAAAAATGGGCTCCTCCTCACCCTGCAGTGCTGCTTCATGTTGCTGCAGAAGCCTGCTGCAAAATAGCTCGGGTCTCAACAGCACATAGATTTTTCTTACATGCTTCCACTGCACTGCACAGTCAAGGAAGATTCCAGACAAAAATATGGAACCTGCATATCCTTGTCTTCTGGAACAACCCCAGAAAGAGGATCATAGTAGTCTGTGATGAGAAAAGCCATCAGAAGCATTATAGACAATGTGTGTGTTGCTGAGAAGATGTCACACAGGAACAGACAGGGACAAGGCAATTCAGAGGCCAGTCTGGGGCCAGAGTTCCCCTTGTGGCATCTGCCCTTATGAGTGAATCAGTGATGGGTGGTAAAAATGGGAGATTGGCAAATAATAACATTGAGCTTCATTTTTTGTCTTACATTAAAATAATCCCAAATGCTACTTGATATATAAATATATATATCATATTCTGAGAGTGAATTTTTCTCCAACCTATACTCTGTTGTCATGGCTGAGACATGCTAGTAAAGATGAGTGAAGCAAAATGCCAAAAGGTTTCAGGAAAGCAATTCTACTTCCAGGTTACATAGTGTACTGATTATTTTCTCAGCCTTCCTTTGCAGAGGCATCTAATGTATTACTCTGCTAATACGTAGTTTTGCAGTTACTTAGTATTTAAAGGAAAAACTGCTGTGTTTCAGACAAGGGAAAACACACACTTGCAAAAGAAAGTTAACTCAGTTTACTAAAATCTGGGGTAATTATTCTCTCACAAATGCCTCTTTTATGCTAAAAATCTCAGGTGAAACTAGATAGCAGAAATAACAAGAACTTACCGTGTTTCATTTCAATAACAGGCAGATCAAACAGCTGCTGGACTAAACTCAAATGGATCTTGCCATCACAGAGGAGAACATCTTTTGTTTCTTCAGTAACTGATCCATTTGAAAAGCTTTTCTTCATATGCATGTAGGTAAAAGAAAAGATCTTGTTAATGGCTTAGACATCAAGCCCGAGTTCTTATAACCATTCCTCTGCTCTTACTCCTTTCCATTCTTTAGTCATTTTGCCTTTTCTTTCCTACATTTCATCTGTCTTTCCTACATTTCATAGATGGCATCACCACACAGGACCATTCCAAGCACAATCTCAAAGTCCCGTGTGAGGAGGATGGAAATGCCTCTTTGGTTTTTGCTTTGTGAGCTTCTGCAGCTCCCTCAGTGCTGTACGTGTATTGTCCTGGGGTAGGCATCTGTGTGTCTGTCTGAAGGGCCTCCCAGCCTGAAGCCAGTTTAGTGCAAGGGAATGTATCATAGCTGGAATAACGTTGTTCCAGATGCTGCCAGAGTAAATGAGTACTCTGCTCAGTTTCAGCTGTATATGTGGATGGGTTCAAGAGCCATTGGGCAGCTATTCCACCCTGGTAAAGTAACCTCAGGGTTATTTTGGCACAGGGAGTATTGCAGAGAGACTGGACATAGCAAGTCTCTCTGAAAAGATGCCACAGGAATGTAGCTTGGGAATCCTATGTTTTGCTTTGAGAGAAAGGGAATGTATGGATTTACAGCCTTGGAATTTGCTATGATATTCACTGAACGAATACACTCGAATATAAAGGTGGCTTGTTTGTGCTTTGTGAGATTTAGGTGCCCTGAGAATCAACATCTTTGTGTTTCATCTTTCTGGTTACTGCAAGGTGCAAAGACAAAAAATAGTTGAGCTACTATGGTCATAGAGTGGATATACATTTGAATTTACGTTTTCCTATCTGCTATCATTTAAAATTCCTTTTAACATTGAAAATTTTCCAATGACTCCATGTCATTATGAAATAGATATGAATGGGACATTTTCTGTAAATAATATTGCTAAATAATATCGCTATACTTTGTCCTGTGAATTTTGTTTTGTTTATTCCATGCTTTCTCCATGTGTAGTTCCATGTGTTATGTTTTGCTTTGTTTCTTTTTCTTTGACATCTTTATGTTTGCAATACCCCCAGATTTTACATGTTTGTTATGAACAAATGGTCTATTTACCCAATTTCATAGACCACTCTGTTCAAGATTCAAGAGGAATCCAAGGTAATATTTCAGAATGGGTTGACAGGATCTCATCTATCCTAACTCTTGATCTAGTCCTACTCTGCCTCTGTCTACTTCACACCCATGAATTTTTCTTGCTAATGTAAAACTTACAGTTGAATGAATTCACAACTGCATCTTCTATTTGTATGCACAGTAATCTGACCTTTGACTAAATAAATGTCTCTTGTAATGCTTGTCTTCATTTCTAACTGTGCTGTCTTTTGACAGTTGCTCTCTGTGAATGTGTGCTTTTTTGCTGTATAACAACCTTTCTAAATCAATCCCTTTCACTTTTCTGTACACAGTATCTGTGCTGTCATGCAACAGCATTGAATTCTGTAAATCAGAATGTCTGCTGACTGTTGCAAATGTCTTTTCCCCTAGTCTGCTATAAATTGCTCATGCAGATAGTCTATGGCTGATTGTTATTTATTTATTATGTTTGATTTTGTACATAAGAACCATAAAAATATTTTTCCATTAAAAATGAGAACTTTCCAACTTACAAAGGTCCTCTTATCTTTTTTCTACATTCAAAACAACCAGAAATTTGTTTGTGCATAATTAATAAAGGACATACCTATGGAATGCATCAAGAAAGTATCATTTTCTTAGTCATAAACCTACAGCAACTTTTTATTACAGCTGTAACTACATAAGAGAAGTTCTTTGTAATTATTAGGTATTTCCAAGTTATGTAATACTATATTCAATTGAACCTAAACACACCTGAATCCCAATGGGCTGAATGTTTAGCAGTGAGTGTGTGCTTTGCATAGGCATTGAAAAGGTGCTCTTTGCCTGGGTAGATATTTGTGCAAAGCTTTGTCATTACTGCAGATTGTGGACAAGCATATTTAACAACTATTTCATCTTCCTGAGTTCAGGTTGAAATAGCAGAGTTTATTCAAACTGGAACCTCAGTTCATGAATTATAGAAAAAAATGGACTGTAAATGAGACAGGCTCATCACCTTGACCCAAGTGGTCCATCTCCCACACAGATATGCTTCAACTCAAGAATTATCAGAAAATAATCTATCTCTGTCTCTCTTGACTTGAAATCAGTTGAATGGAAATGTATACTCAAGATGACTGTGTTCTAGTTTGTTTCCTATATAGCATTGCGCATTATTATTGGAACAACCATTGGAAGTGGAAGACATCTTTGTATACACAAAACTGCACAACAACCTGTTTTTTATCCTAAACAGTTTTTCAAGTATAGACCTGAAAGATCAAGTCTCAGTTGTTTGTCTTTCGCTGCGTGTCAGTGTTCATATGAGCTATTTTCTCTGGTTTTGTCATATGCTTCTGTTTATAATGATAAACATAATCATCTTATACATTTATTTTTTACTTTTTACAAATTCTGTCAGGTCAAGAATCTTTCTGCATTATAATCTTCTAATTTTGTAGCCTTTTTGTTTAGTGCTTAGTTTAAGTGATGATAATGTGCCTTCTCTTGGAGGAATGTATTCACACACATTATATCACAGATTAACTGATTTAAACCTGTACCTTCTTGTGAGGCAGGTTACTCTTAGTATCCCCTTTATATAGATGATCATACCATTACACAGGGAGTTTAAGAGATTTAGTCAAGGTCATGGAAGTAATTTGTGACAGAGTTAGAGGTACAACTAAAAGCTTGCCTTGGTACTTCCAACTTTCATGCCTTAACCCAAAGACAATTTTCTAGTCAAATCTAGATTTAATCCACTTCTCCCCAAAATCCATGTCTGTTTTTGCTATGTTGTTATTTATCTCCAATAGGAATCAGAGGACTTGAAATTCCCAGATTAAAATCCCTGGTGTTTATTGCTTTATCCTGGAACAAAGTTTATTGGTAGACAAAGAACATGTTAATCACAGAAGAAACAAATATATTTCTACATACGTTAGTGTATATTTTCAGATTAAGTTTCTTTAGTCAACTTTCTGTAGTATTTCAAGTCCAACTCTCCTTCAACAAAAACTCATCAAATGAAACAGTCAATTCAATAATTGTTTTCCTTCACCCGTGTCAGCCTGCCCAGATCAGATTTTATAGCCTATAAAGGGTGTTCTGGGCAGCAGCCAGCGCATCACAGCAGTGCCAAACTGCCTTTCAAAACTCACATTTTGGATTGCAAATATGTACGGGGGAAAAATAATTTACTAAGGCAAAAGGATTCCTGGATGTTACATATCTCAGGTACGTCTGCACAATAAGTGAACATGCCTTCTCTCCCTTTTTTGAACCCCACTGAGCAGTCAGCTGGAGCTGGTTCTGCCTCTTGACCTTTTCTTCATTTGTCTTGTATTTCCTAATGCACTTCCTATGCTCCCCTGCATGCTGAAATCATCTTAATGAACTTAAATTCAACAACTGATGAAACAGTGAGCAAATGAGAATGTGCTACCAATCAGAATTGTTTCTACTGACACTGGGTTAGTGATCAGTTGAAGTCTCAATGTGTCTTTCTTGCCCATGGATGTCTAGGAATTTAAAATGTTTTTCAGATGAGACCTGCCAGCTGTATGCCCAGTGCTCATTACCTGCTGAAGGATGTGCCTCACTGATGTGCCCACACACTGCCTTTGTTCTTTTCATTACAGTATTGTATTTTGGATTCACAGTCATCTTGTAGTCACTTAAGCATGTACAAAGGAAGAAATGTCATCTCTTAATCCTGGAATATATTACTATGCACTTTATATTAGTTCATTTAGTTAATTTCAGGGTTTTTTTTACTCTAGATGTTAAATAGTAGTCATCAATTTACAGTTGTGAAATCCTGATCCTGTATTGAAAATATTACTGACTTCATGTCATATGCACATTTTATAAGCATAACTCAGCAGATCATTAATGAAACTTTTAGACGAGCCTGAAAATCCATCATGAGAAAATCCACTAGTAATTTTTTCCATTTTCTTCTATATTACTATAGCTGTTACTATCTCCTTTGCAGCTAATTCCTTAACCATCTTATTTTTCTTCTATTAATCTCTATTCTCTGCTGTTGGACAAATAATTTCCCCTGTGGCATGAGTTCAAGTACTGTACTGAATTACAGGTATTTTAAATATTCTTCATCTCCTTTGTGTTAATAATCTGTTCTTTTATAAGGGGAAGGTATCAGATTACTACATGCATTGTACAATGAATAGTGCTGTAGTTACCTAGGATTCTGTTTTCATTCTTTTAAACCCTTGATTTCAACTGTGTTGTGCTCCACTGGTGATTTCAGGTTTGACACCTTTGTACCCATTAGTCAGCTTCCTTTTACCTTGCACCCATATTCATTGTGCAGGATGAGAAAAAGCTAGTGGATTAGCTAGATGTGGAGGTTCTGTCCCAGAAGACAATGAAAAGACACTTAAATAGCTAAGGAAGAAAGCATTGGAGAGGAGGGAGAATTATTATTTACATTCTCATTGCACCTGGTGCAACGTTGCCACAGGTAGTGTTCATTAGGTTTGACAGCTTGCACTGCTCCCCTTCCCTGTCATCGTTTTCTATTGTTGCTGTGATTCCTGCCTGTTTTTTGGTACATTCTGTTTTATTGTGCTGGAGATATTGATATCTTTCCTTTCCTTACCCCTGGGACATTCCAATTGCAACCTTAATTAACCTGGCAGAGAAGCATAAGCCTGTAAAATGTTTACGCAGGAAGAGATCTGAGGTGCTCAGAGGTGCTTAATTCTGAGCGCAGTTTGCATTTATAGGGCACATCAGCGTTCCAGGTGACACGATACTGGGATTTCTCTCCTCCTGGCTCTCTGTTAATAGTTCTGCAACTACTGTTTCAGGTGTACTGTCATCTAAGATATACCTTTAGTGCTTGTGCTTCCATGATCTTTATGTATGATCTTTACTTTCTTTGTGCAGTATGAAAACTTGGCTTCATTTTTGACATTGCATGTTCCTTTCCTTTTGCACCTGCATATCCAACAAACAAATCATCTGCTCTAACAAAAGGAATTGTGTCTCCTCTACAAACCCTGCTTGTCTGCTATTGATCAGTTTCTGAACACTGTTGACAGAATTTGTTCATAACAAATTCCTCAACCTTTGCTCAAAATGTTATCCGTGCATTAATCACACTTTCTCTTGACTACTGCAGGTCTTTCTTTTACAGTCATCCTAAATCTTTTCTTTCTAAACTTCAGGATAGCTGACTAGTTTCTTACTCCAGGGAGCAGTCATATCAGCTTCCTCTTCCATCATTTTCATGACCTACTTTCTATTGCTCAACCCAAGTCAAAATTGCCCTTTGGATTTCCAAAGGGTTCATGGTCCTATTACAGCTCATCATTTCAGCCTGTTCTTTGCTCATTTTACTGTTCCTCCCTTATAGTCCCCTTCTTTAAGTCATGTATTTTTATCAGAGCTTTACTGCCATATGTTTGGATCCTTTCTGTTCATCTCCCAGATATGTGTTAAAAAAAAAAGTTTGTTTTGTAGTTGACCTTTAGTAGCTGTAGTAAATTGTATCAAGATACTATAAAAGTACAAATTGACTTGCATACAATTATTGGTGAGTGCTAAGGAAAGAAAGTCATTGTGACTAATTGCTGAAAATATATTATTTCCTGTTTAATTATGCAATCAATATATGCTCTCAGTGATATAAACTTTTGACATCATACTGCTTGTGAAGAAAATGTAGGAGTTTAAAGATATTCATCAGATTAAGATGAATTTTATTCCTCCTGGAGAGGTTTGCCTAAATGCCTTTAATTTGAGATCCAGATTGGCTTTATTTCCACCATAATTAGCTTTTGAATGAGACTACTTTAAATATTCTGCAGCTGTTTCTTTTCTGGGGGAAAAGGATGATGAAAGTATCTTTTTGCAAAATGAAACAGAAAAAAAATCTGTGACAGATCCTCCTCTGTTTTTTTTTTTTTTTTAATAATATATTCTTATTGCATTTGTCTGTCTGCCCTCCCACATTCCCCTGAATCACAAGCCTGTATGTGATGAAAGAGAAATAATATTTGCTCTTCAGGGTTGAATGATCAAGTTACCTCTGGTGGCTGAATGCTATTACAGAAGTGATAGTGCAGTGACATTTCCAAAGTGTGAATGATCGAGGTTTCCTTCTATGGCTATGGGCTACAAAGAATACAAATTCTGGTAGCACTGCATAGATGTGACTTCAGAGGAGTTAGAAGCAGGCTTGCACTAACAGGATAAACAAAGGTTTTGAAGGCTTTTAAATGAGCAGACATTATGAATTATTAAGTAATAAATGTTTCGGGTTTTTTAGTTTTCCAAGCAGAACATGAAGTACACATGAATATGTCAATAACGCTTCTGCACAACAATTTTCATAACTGCTCGTTAATTATTGCTGCATTTTTATCTGTTATGTTTTAAACTTTCATTTTATTTTTTAAATGCATAAATATGGTTATGCAGTTCTGATCATTATATTCTTTAGTACAATAGATTTCTCAATCAAGACTGAGCCTCTGCTGTGCTGGGGATTATAAAGACACTTAAAAGGACATGCATTTAGCACAAAGAACTGGAAGATAATGGCCATATTATTGACTGGTCTGCAGTGTTCCTAAAGCTTAGAATGTTTTCCACTGGCTGATATTTATATCATAAGGCAATAAAGCTATTTCCTGACTTTTTTCTCTGTGATCACAGAGTCTGGCTGGAACCCACAGCCCAGCTGGTCTCTGAGCTCACAGTGCACTAAACAACTCCTGAAGGAGGAACATGTTGAGATGTCTGAATATAAACTAATCAAAACAACTATTTCTCTGAAAATTATTAGCTGCCTATGAAGCAAATATTTCCCTGTCTGTCTGTAGACTTTTCTGCCAAGTTTATTTTTCATTATTTTTTGGCATCATGCTATGACCCTGTTAGATTTCAGAAGAGGAGCTGAACTGTACAAGGCATTAGTTAAGACTTCCCCAGGAACGCTGTGTCTGGGAAGGCATTAGTGGCACCTTTTCTGAGTCATTGTAATGCAGTGCTAACAGTGCTTGCTGCTGGCTTAATGTGAAACTAACCTGCTCAGATAAATAAGTATTCCTTTCTAAACAAAGTTTTTATAGCAGTATTTTAGAAGCACTTAATATTTTTGTTGTTCTTTCCAAAGAAAAATAACAGGTTAACTAATTCTTACTTCTTGTACAAGCACATGCACAGCGCCTTCAGATCTTAGATTAATGTTACATGTCACAAATAAAACTTCTCTTGGGAAAGGTTAATCCAACTGAGTCTTAGAAATAGGGCTGCTTGCTAAATAAATAAGTTGATTTATGTTAAGAAATCAAAATTAATTTGAACGTTCTGGAGAACAGAAGGGCTTGCTTCTTGGCCAATAAAATCCTAAATTATTTAAAATAGACATGCTGCTTTTTCACCAGAATTGGTATAATGTGTTCAAGTTAAATTATTGACTAATTCAGATTGAAAGCTTTGCTTTTTTCTAGAGAACCCAACACACAGAATCTGTTTAAATGCCAAGTAAACAATTGCTAGACAGTAATGACCATGATTCAATCGAGTCACCATTCCCTTAATGAGTGTTTAAGGAAGGGCACTTAGATGTCTATATGGATTCCTTTAGAGTTAAAGGAAGTAAAATTTGCTTCAGCATCATCACAATGCAGTGTATTATTTTGACATAATGCTGCTTATGTTGCAGTAGATAAGAATGCATTTATAATTGGCATCTACATCCTGAAAGAGACACCAGTTTTTTCACTACCATCAGCATGTTCAAAAATCTGATCAGTATAATGTTATTATTATATATTCCTGTGAATAATATTAAAAATAGTAGATAGAAATAATTACCCAACCTCCATTCCTTAGTTGAAATTCTTATTGAAGCCAGGAGGAAATTTGCCAAAACAAGGGTAGATAGAAACATGATGGTTTGAAATTCTTATATTTACTTAATGAAATCATAATTACATATTGATGGGTTGGAAGGTTTTTGTTTGTTTGAAGGTTTTTTTCAGAAAATTTTAAGTAGTTACGTGTTTTACAAATTGAGTACATCTTATTTTGAATAATGAATATTTTGAAGAATAGTGTTGAGAAATCGAAGTAGAAATAATCAAAATTCATGTCATCTCCATTTAAATTTTCCCTAAACTGAGATTCAATACTTTGTTTCAGTCTTCCTCTGAGTCTGGCTATCTTCAGACTATGGATTTGAGCTCTGGTTTAAATTTATTACATTTCTGGTGAGCTACTGTAGCCCCCCCCATTCATCATCTTATCTCTGCACTAAACTAAAATATAAGCCTTTTGTAGATTAACAACTCTGGCGCTGTTTTCTCTGACAGATGCACGCAAAATCAGCCAGTGTCCAAGACAACTGTGCATCATCAAAGAACAAACAGACAAATCTCCCATGTTTAAGTAACCTCTAAACTATGTTAAGTATCCTCTAAACTATCCACATCATCCTGAGTTATTTTTCCAATGACAGATTATAATTCCATTTTAGATTATGCTTGATGCCAGACCTAGGCTACATTTCTTACGGTTTTATAAAAATAAACTGCATCCTCTTGATTTCAAGCTAAATAAATGCAAGATGGTTTAAAAATTTGGTTCCTATGACAGTATTTCTAAGCTGACAGAATGTTACCTGGTAAGTGACATGCACGACAGGGGGTTCCTGGGAGCATGGGTAGGCGAAGGATATCCTCCTCCCATTCCTAGCAAAGTCCGTGATTTCGGAAAGACTCAGCTGTAATTCATTGAAACTGCCACAAAGTCTCTCTAAATTTCTAGATATGTGACTCATTCCCCTTTCACTTGGCAAATTGTTGTTTTTAGGAGAATTCGATGTTTCTTGGATCACATTGAACTGCACTTTAGGGGATGTTGGTCTGCTGGAAATCCTGCTTGGTGATCCAAAACCACGAAGGGACACTGAGCGATTCATCGGTTCAGCATCCAGTGTTTCCAAGGCCACCGAGGAGTCACCTGGGAGCCTTTTTTCATCCAGGTCACTCACACTTGATGAAGAGCTCTGCTCATAACTAGGGCTCTTTACTTCTTCAATGAGTCTTCTCCTGCCACTTGGAGACTGAATAACTGTGCTTCTTGGTATTAACAACTCCCTAATTTGAGGTTGGTCTTCTGTAGCAAGATTCTCAAAGAATTTTCTTTTTCCAGGTATATTAACAGAGGATTCAAAGTTATAAAGCATATTGTGCTTAGTCTCAGGCAATGCTGAAGAATTTTCTTCCAGCATCAATTCTTTGACCATAAGACGCATTACATACCTGTCTGAACTTGAAGATGGAATGAGATTAGGCTCAGGGAACCTCTGCTTGCCAATCAGAATCAATAAGAGTTTATCTGTTAAGAAGCATAGGCCCTTTGGTCTTTCATTTTTTTCCAGCTGGATTTGTTGAATGTGAGGCATGCAGGAAGAGGTTACTGAATATACCAGAACAATATTAGTAGTATTAGAGGCTACTGCCACAATCTGAGCTCTAAGGTCAAAAGCCATTATATCAGGAACCAGAATACCTGGGATGGTGACTTTTCTGGTGGTCGTTACCTTCCTCTCAAATGTCACCAAGATCAAGTGAGAAGAATCTTGACCATTTGCTGCTGCAGAGTCTTTGTGTTTCAGAGTAAGGAGAGGACTGGGATCAGACCGACGGCGGTTTGCAAGGATATGGGTCAAATCCACAGGACCTGATGAAGAAGAAGCAACTGAATCAACACCTGATCTATCTGAATCTATGGACTTTCTTCGTGTGTCCATGGAGTATTCCTCATCACCAAGCACCAAAGCAGACTGTGAGATTAAAGAACCAGCTTCTGTACCAGAGGGCACATCAAATGCAATGCCTGCATTGAAACCACAGATATTATCTAAAGGAAGCTCAGTAGCTACTGCAATTTGGAAATCCAGAGTAGCTTCTATAGCGCAGATATAACCTCCCACATCAAAAACTGGGCAAAAGGAGCAGATAGTTAGAGTTTTCTGAGCATTATCCCATATGTAGGAGTGCAGGGCACTGCCTATAGCAACTACTAAACGATTACCATCTTTAGTCCAGCAAGCACAGTGGATGACTCCGCTGCTTTTGATCTCTGCCTTAACCCGTGTATTGTCAGTACGAACGGCATGCAAGACTGAAGCATCTCGTTTTGTAAGCACAGCCAAGACCTCCTTCTTTGGATGCCAGACACAGCCCTGAGAAAGCAGTGGAAAAGGCTCACCAACTTCACAAGTCTGAGAAATCAAGGGCTTTTTCTTCTCTGCACTGCTGTAGACCAGCTGCCATATGCTTACATGCTTTTTGTGCTGAATAGCAAGCAGAGCTGGGGTGTCTGTAGAGCAACATGGGCCCCAGTAAAGTCCATGCACATGTTCAAATTGACCAACAATGCTCGAGTCTCCAAACTTCAGCTCTCCATTTTGATAGTATAGAGTAGTCAGTATCACTTGCTTTCCATCTGTCCAGGCAATTCCATGCACCGGGTGGATAGCTTGATATAAAGCATTGAGTCCGGTTCTCAGCAGCTTTGCCTTTCCCAGATCCATCTTTTAGGCTTTCTTTCTAATGGTGATTGTTCCAAAGCAGAGAATCCATGGAATTCACTTGCAGATCACCATGAGAAAATTTTTTTCTCATGTCTCCTTCCCTTCCTTTCCAGCATCAACCTGCTATTTTCTGCTAGTAATCCAAGAGTCTATATTGTGAACTCCTTCTCAGTAGACCTCCAGCTGCTCTTCTAAGTATAAATCCATGTCAAAGCTGCTTTGGCTATGTCTTTTCCTGGGAGGAGTTATCATCTTCATGTGATTGCTAACAAGGTTTAACCAATTACTGTGCGTTTTCGTAGAAGGCTATTTTTAACTCTTCAATGCTGAGAATATATTTAAAAATAACACTAATACCTTGACCTTCAGTGAATGAAGGTCTTTACCAAAGAGAGAGATCATACACTGGTAAGCCTAAGTATTAAGCTACAGCCTGAATTAATGACCTGACACTTCTTTCAGCCAGCCT
The DNA here is from genome assembly GCA_013397075.1 of Rhabdornis inornatus. NCBI lineage: Eukaryota > Metazoa > Chordata > Aves > Passeriformes > Rhabdornithidae > Rhabdornis > Rhabdornis inornatus. The sequence continues at coordinate 443,135 of VWZS01008698.1, read as the reverse complement.
TTGAAGGATGAAAGAAGATTTAAACATAACTGAGAACTGTACAAGGCAGATTGCAATCTGTGATGGGCAGCATCGTTCAAAGAGACAAGATCTGAAATGGCTATGAAAGGAAAGTAGAAAAGGAAAATCATGCTCTGTTCTGTTAGTAGTTATCAGAGAATGAAGGAAGGTGAGATCTAAAAAAAAATACAAGCGAACACCCAAACTAAAAAATCCCAATACGTAGTCTAGAAGCAAAGAGAGCTGATTAGTGATTAGTGTTCATTTTACTGGGACATACTTCCTAGCCACAAATATATATTGATTTCTTTCTTGGTCTTCCCAGCCACCTGTATCTGAGGGGTGTTCCCTCATTATACAGACAGAATGCAGAGAGGAATAAAAAAATTTCCTGTTTCTCCTAACTCTGCATTTTCCAAAATATGTAACATAACATCATGCAAGATCCTTGAGTTGTCAAAGACCCAAAAGACCCAACTAATAAATTGCTGTAGCACAGTGGGGCCGTGGGAGGATACAGCAGTTTGGAGGGGCTGTGTTGTTTCAGGCTCAGAGCTCTGCCTTGGGTGTCTCCATCCTTCCCTCCTCAGCACAGCCTTCTCTGGGGTTAGCTTGGACAGGGCGTGCGTATGGCTCAGCATAAATAGTCAGGGTGGGATGAATTAATTTACATATAAGCAACCATTACGATTTTCAGCTCCCCAAGATATCTCAGACAGCCACACTGGGCTGGCAGATACAAAATAGGACTTAGAGAAGAGTAGTTCCATTCTGGGGTGGCAGCTGGCAAAAGAGATGATCTCCAGGTAGTCCCTGGACTGCCTAAGATGGCATTAGAAGTTTATGAGCAGGTAACTGAATCCCATCCTCAGCATCTTTCTGTAATTCTTTTTTTGCCAGTGTTCTTGCTTTTTAAATTAACAAAAAGTGAATAAATTAAACCCGGGCAAAGGTTTACAAGCTATCAGTGTAATAACTGTGGTTAAAGATATAAGACTTAACAATACACATTCTGCATCTTTAGCTCATTTATACATTATATATTTGTATATTACCACCTGAGGAAAAAAAATGTTTTGTTGAAGGCAGTTGGACCTCTTTTAAGAATTTTTAATACCCTTTTTCCAGGTGTATTTACTGAGGATGGTTATTACCACTAAAGAACTCCCAAATCATTGTAATTATATCACATACTCATTCACAGCTACCTTTTTTTTCTTTTGTGACTTATTTCATGAATATTACATTCAAAAGAAAAACTTTTTTATATTCTTCAAGAACAAGCCAGCAAGGATGACTACAATATGTAAAAATTAAAAAGCTAAATATGCAGGCTAGAAGATCCTTTTTTTTAATGCAAGACTCATAAATTCTTTGGTCTCTGTCTGTGCTTGTGGTGAAACCATGTTTTTTAATGATTTTACCTTTACCCAGATGCCACTCTGCCATACCTATTTCACTAGGAGTTCTGATGACTTCCTCCAAGCTGTAGCAGGGTTATTGGGTTTTTATATTAGTGAAAATTTCTTGTCCATAGTAGTTATAATGAGTAGATTGCATTAAAATACAATTCTAGCAGCTCCATAAATTGACAGAATCTGTATAATATATATTTATTTTACTTTAAAATAATGGTGTTTCACTGCTTTGTTGTCTTCTGGGTGTATTTTGTTGATACTGATTAACCTATTCTTTGGCATAGCATCTCATCCATATTCTGCACCACTATGCTTTAAATATCCTAACAAAACTGTGTCACAGCTGGATTCTAGCAACCTAAAATGAGGTTTGGATGCAGAAACTTCTCAGTGTGACTGAAATGCTCAGATGTTTTGCTAGGGATAATGTATTCTGCTAGCTATGCTGACATCTTGAGAGCATGGACTGACTACTCGTGTGGAAGACTGGACTTTAATTGCCGTTGTTTTTTTGTTTTTTTAATTTCATCATCTCTTAAAGCATTTGCTCTTCAGCAGTGTCTGTGGCATTATCAGAGGGTAATACAATGCTGAATACGTGAGCTTTGCCAGTAAGTTTGCCAGGATCACCCTCAGTTTTGGAATTCCAGTCATCTCACAAACACTGAAGTCTTGAAAAATATTTGCAGCAGAGCTACAGTGAGACTTTCATCTATTTCTGAAGGCTTTAGGAAATAGGACTTCATCTGAAGTTATACTTATGACACACATATGAAGACATGCTTCTGAAGCACTTATTTCTAATTAATTTTCTGAGATACAAAGATGGCAACATCCACAAAGTTTCACTGGCATGGTACTGAGCTGGGGAGTCAAGTAAGCGTGAATTTCCTATGGCCTTTTCAAAAGGCCAGTACCATGAGTTCCTGGAAATCTGCAGGCTTTAGACACACTGTGAGCTCGATTCTGTGGCAATTGAGCTGGAACCTCAGACTCCATTTGGGATAACATTTGAGAATCTCAAGGAGAATTTCCTCTCATGGTTCTGGTAGGAGGCAATTATGTGGGCAAGGAAGTCCTGTGAGAACAGAATCCTCTGGTACCCCCATAAACACCATACATGACAACATTAATTTGAGATAAGGTTATCTTTCAGATTGTATCTTTAAAAAAACTGTAAATAATGGAAGACTTGTAAAATATACAGCAGGGAATAAAACCTAAGTTATGCCATGATTATGAATTTGAACAAGTTGTACTGGAGATCAAAGAAGGCACTAAGTGAGACACTGAACTTTGGTTTGGCACAACCTCATTTTTAAAAAATGGGATTAAAAAAGAGTGGAAAAAACAAGTTCCCTTCATTCAGTTAGCATATTTTTCTGAAAAAAAAAAAAAGAATTCTCCATCACCTTGGCATGCACAGATCTCTACAGCACATACTCAAAATAAAGCTGGTAATTGAAAACTGTTCTGGAAATACCACAGTTAGAAATCTGAGACACTTCAGTGAGCAAACACAGTCTTTACACCTACAATGAGCTGGATTCTGATCTATTAGCATCTCTGTGCCTCTGATTAACTCTGGTGTAACTGAGGCCACAATGTCACCTGTGGCTTAAACAAGGTGTTTCAGCTGGTGGCACCTTGGCTGGCTCTCTCCCTGCAGAGTGATGCCATCCAGCCAGTCTGTGCTTTGGAGGAGGTGGTTTTTAGAAGTTGTATGTAAAGTCCAAATTTGAACACTGAGTTGCACATAGCTGCCAGTTCGTAGACATGAGTTCCCATGGTTCATAATGAGTTTTGGAAAATTAATCCAGCCTTCATCATTGCAGAGGGTGAGCTGCCTGTTCTTATAATAGTGATTTATATTGATGTTTTTCCACATTGCTCTATTTGCTACTCAGGAAAACAGTGAATATTTCTTGTGTCCAAATGGATCAGAGCTAATGAGTTCCAGGTTCTTAAATATATTCACCTATTTCTTGTCCCATGGGAGATTGGTATCTAAATATCTCTGTGGATCCCAGTTCAGTGCCTTGCTGTAAAATCTGAATTTCAGACATCATTTTCTCCTTTACTCATGTTAAAATAACTCTCCCAGGCTAAATCTTGCTTCAAGTTAATTAAATTGATGTTAATATTCCTGGTGACTTCAGAGGAAGAGAGATCCAGCTCAATATGTAATAAAAATGCAAGAGTAACAATTTTTCTAATACTATTTTAACTCAACTTCATGAAATGTCTAATACTTTGTGGTATTTTTACTTCAAAAGTATGTCTGTTTAAAGCTCCTCACCATGAATTCACCAATTTAAGTAGATGTGTCATTTACTTCAACACTTTTGAGAAGCTTGAGTATTTATTTATGCAATAAATGCATACTAAATGTCTTTATTCTTTCACACTGACATTTCTTTGCCTTGAGATCTGATTTTAAAAGTAGTTATCTGTCATAAGCTAACTTGAACAGAATGTAAAAATTATGCACAGTTAATAAGGAAACAAAATACGTAATCTGTCAGAGCAGATCCACTGATCCACGCCTTGTAAATCAGTGCTCCTCTGACAGGGATATGTCTGTGCACTCTTCCTGCTCTCAGAATAGGATTTTACTCACCAGCTACACAATTTTGTACATATGCCATGTAAAGTGGGAAACACCTAATGAAATACCGTAATTTTTACATTAATATATTTAAGAAATTGCTAAGAAGTTTGGTTAATTTAAAAAAAAGGCTACAAACGCAAATTATTGTGTAAAGGCAAGACCCTCATCTTTTCTATGTGGGCTACATTCAAACTAAGGAGACTTCAGGCAGAAAAGTCATCACTTCTTTCTAAGAATGTTTTTTTCATATGTGCAGACCCTCGGTGTTACCTTTCTGGAGCAACATCCTGGGCTAAGGGTACCAGGCTGGTTTGATCTGTAAACAGAGGCACCTAGCATGGGGACACATATGATGGAGAAGACACTGCTACAGCAAGACAAAAGTTTTGCCTCTTCTTTTAGAAGTTTATAAATTCTGTGAGCTCATTTCCACCCCCAGGGATATGCTTCTAGATGGCAACTTTCCAAATGTCATATGTGTATAACTGACTGCAGTGACCTCTCTGACACTGGACCTTGGGTTCTCTGAAATCCCCTGAGTCTCAGGGAAGGCACCAGAGATGCTCCCTCACATCATTCCAACTGGAGCTGTCCATGACCTGCAGGAGGGTGGTCAACAGCTTTCTTGATGTTTGTGGCTCTTGGAACTCCCTTTCCTCTATAACAGAAAGTCAGATATGCAGTTCTAACATAGAAATCCAGCACATCTGGGGGAGTAGAGTTGGCAAAGCAGTTGTTAATCACCCAAGCCTTCCCTTTAGTGGTTTAGAGTGAGACTCTTGCAGTTCACTGGAGTGGAAAGAAGAGAACCAAGTATTTTCATAAGGCCACTTAATTGTCACTCTCATCAAGGGCTTAATGTTTTTCAGGCCTTCACAATGCTAAAGCAAAACTGGTGAGCAATTAGGAAGGAGCAGGATGGTTATGCAAACATGGTCACAGAGAATGAGACTCATTCCTCATTTAATTGTAGCTGTGGGATTCATCCCACAAATTAGTATTTTTGTGCTGAAGTAAATAGGTATAGCCGCCTACATGCAGGTAGTAGCCAAGCTCCCATTAGGCAACAGCATGGAGCCTCAGCTCTCTAACATACCTCTGCACATGCACACTACAGTTGTCTAAGTCAGACCCTGCTTCCTGATTCACTTAAAAGTCAGTGGTGAGAAACAGACACTTTTAGGGCATGATTCATTCCATCCTAAAGTACCTAAAATAGATTAATAACTCTTGCTTTTTGAGTCTAGCTGAAGTACTTGGATAGGAAATGGGTATGGACAGATGAATGCCAAGGAATGGTTGCGTAGTCATTACGTGCATGTCCGTTCTAACTAGAACATTTATCACTGATCAGCCCACCAGTAAGTCTTTCTAGAGCTACATGATTCCTACCCACATCTTTCCCACTGCTGAATGCCCTCTCTGTCTCAAACCACTGTTTTTTGACTTAATGCTCCCTTATGTACATGCCAGTCCCTTGTGCACACTTTATACAGCAATCAGGTTTTCAATAGAAACTCCAGCACTTATGTTACAAAAATAATACTGGGCAGAAGAGCATGAAATGTTATTTAGGATATATTTCTGTCTTGGCAAATAGAGGGAATAAATGATCTAATGGGTCTTTCCATCTTTAAGTCAACATTCAGCTTCAAAATGATGACAGTCTTCTTCATCATAGGCATTAAATGAATTTGTTTTTGAAGATGTCTCTTATCAGTACCTTCTTTTTTTTACATGATGATGTAAATTTATACCCTTGAAGTGATATTTTTATAATTCCCATCAGACACATAGATAACTTAGGAACCTCTTGCATGGCTAAATGCTCTTTGCCACAGTGTGCATACTCAGTTAGATCACTCTCAATTGAAAACCCGTTGAGACTTGAAGAAGAACAAAGCATAGTAATATTTTTAGCAGATTTATATTTGTCCCAGCTTGGTAAGTTGAAAAGGTCACTAACCTCTGTCAGCTCTGGGAAAATAATTTATTATTGTGAAGGAACTCAGGACAGCATGAGCTGGACATAATCCTGTATCCAAACTGGTTGGTTGACAATGTAGACAGAGTCAAACTCTTAGCAACACCTGTTTAGGAATGTGCACTAGAAAGCAAATTTTATAAAGTATATCAGAATTGGTTACTTCTGAATCACATGGGTTCTAGCATCTATTCAGGCAATTAAACTGTGGTTGAGAATATTGATTGAGAAAGATTGTAAGGTCTCATTTTGCTTGATGTATGGGGTGTGTTTGATGATAACACTTCTGATGCCCAAGATAGTTGAATAGTTTGCTGTTGCTGGTTCTACTTGGGACAATTTCAGAAGTGTCTGAAGAAAGCTGATTCCCAGCCGTATTTGTAAACCCTTGAAATAAGACATCTTTAACTTGGGCTCCCATAGAAATGTTCTTGCTAGTTAGACTTAATAGGATCTCAGTACTTCCCTGATATAGACAAAAATATTGGTGAACATGTTCTAATACAAACCTGATAATTAAAATGAAACAGTGGTAAATTGTGCTGCTATCCACCTGCTTGTTTAAGTAGTTCACCTGTAACTGTCTGTGTAGGCTGAAACTGAGCAATAGTGGATGATGTTTTTAATCCACAGCCCTTAAGATAGTTGAAGCATTAGCTAGAATTGTATTGAAGGTCCTCTGGGGTCTACATTTTTACTGAAAGGCTGTGATAGTTCTGGTTTAGCCCTCTTTTTTATCTTAGATAAGGCCTTCAAATGTAATGGATAATAAAATTAAAAATACTTTTTCCTGCTTCCCTAGCAGGAAGGATTAGAAATGTTTCCGTTTGTTCAGTTTAAGCCTAAATACCTGTTCTCCAAGACTGAGCCACCTTGACTCTATAGGTGCACAACCTGAAATGGCTGATTCTGCCTTGTCTTTCTCTAAGAGAGCTAAAGGCCAAATGCTGGGTCAACCTTGATGAGGAGCTGAATACCAGAGAGATTAGTGTTTATGTTTCTCCTAGAGACGAATGTAAAAAGTCTGAGATTTTTGGTGGCTGTCGCTGATCTGTTGACACTTACCTGGAATTAAAGCCATTCCTGGAATATCACGCAGAAAAAACCCCAACTTTTTACAATCTTTTTGTGCTCTCCTACTTGTAGCTGCCCTGGTATGTTGCAATCTGCTTCTCTGGCTGCTGAACTTTTAGTTATAAATTCAGATAATTTTGGTCAGGAGGTTCTAGAAACTCGTTAAATAGTCTTATAATTGCACATGCAGAATGAAGGAAAACAAATACAGCATTAATTTTCTGAGTCCATTAGCCAGCTCCCTTGATTCATTTATCTGTAACATTGAGAATGCCAGTTAATTTCATTTCCACAGTTATATTTTCCAAAATCATCGAAAGACTAATCAAAAGCTTGTAGCTAATATTTGCGGCTTGTTTGGTTTTCTCCTGTTGTTTGAACTGCTTCCAATATGTCTTGCCAGTGACATTTCTCCACAAGCAGAATAAATACCAAAACTATAGAGAAATAGTTTTACTGAAGAAAGCAGCAAATGTGTTGCCCTGGAAATACAAAGTCTCTCAAAGCCACTGACGTCCTTCTGTAACTTCCACAGCAAGGAAATGACAGAGCTGGAATAATTAGTTAACTGAATAAATGCAATATGTGAAATTCCAGTACTCTTCCACAGTTTGAAAGATAGATTTACTTACATTTTTTAATCCATTTTTTGCTATGAAAGATTGGGTGGAAGAGAAAATCTAATCCTCTTGGACTGTCTGCTTAAGGTATTGTTATTATTGGAAATTTTATTTGTGAGACTGCACTGTGTGACTCTGAATTTAGGCTCTGGGTCCTAAGGTGTTACTTGCTCTCTTTTATTTATGATAAAAGTACTTCCCCTGAAGTACTTGGAATCTAAACAAGGTAGAATGATCATTCTTGTTATATAAATTAAATACTGAGACACAGAGCAATTCAGAGCCTGTCTTCAATACAGCAAGCTGCCTTCAAAAGAGTAGGCAGTGAAGTGATATCACTGCAGCAATCTGCATGTATGCTAATTAGTCTGGATGGATGCTGCAATTTCATATTTATATTGCATCTGAGGTGCTAGCTAGTGTATTAGCCACTTTGGAGCATTATGCATTGCAAACAGATACAAAGTGATTTAGGATCATGCAGTCAATGTTGGAATTGTGTTTTTTTAATTTCCTTCTCCATGTTGCATGAAAAATACTGCAGACTCATACATCAGTTTAGGGGAAGGGATCTTTGGAGGCCATAGGGTCCAATTGCTTGGAACAAGACTGACATCAGTTTGTTCCAGTTCCTTAAGGCTCTGTTTGATAACTCATCTTGTGAAGTTTTTTTTTTTAATCTATACATAGTGAGAATTTCCCTTGCTATGACTTGTGTCCATTGCTTCTTGTCCATTTGTTGGGCATCTCTGAGAAAACTGTGACACCATCCTCTCCACCACCTGTTAGGTAGTTGCAGACAGTAACTGATATCCTGCTTCTCTCTGTCTTCTGCAGGCTGAACAAACCCAGCTCCCTCCTTCTCTCCACATTCTCCAGCCACTAACAACATTGGAATGATTTGGCTTGTTCAGTATGTCCTTGTACTGGGGAGACAAGTCTGTGAGACCATGAGTCTGTCTAAACCCATGTGGTTTTGGAAGTGATAAATTGCATTAATCTCTTCTGGAAGCAAGCTCCATTATTAAGATCCTGGACTTGTGGAATTTTTGCCTCCATTCCAGAACATAAGTTACCAATTTCTTGACTCTAATAGCTGGTGGTGTATATCCTGGTGAGCTGGAGTCTTCCCTGTGCATACCTGAGGTTACCTCACCTGGTCCTGTAAAAGGCTTTGAAGATCAGGCCCAAGACCTTCCTAATGACTCACATGAAAGCATTGTGAGAGACAATATGTGAATATCTGAGTTGGGAAGAGCTTGGTGAGAGAGGTGATGGCTTTCAAGGCAGTTTTAGTGCTACTGAAAAAATCCAGCTGCAGTTTTGCACTCACAACTACAGCTGCAAGCGGAAACTATAGATACAGATGTGGATAAGAAGTTGCAAGAGGAAGATAAGGATTTGGAATAATTACTTCAGGAGGAAATTTTATTCTGTTTCGGGACATTTGGAACCTGTATCAGCTGGGAGGAGGTGACTGTGCTGCAGACCTGTGGTAACTGGCAGTGGTGAGAAGAGAGACAGGCAAATGGAGATTTTTGGGTTTAATCTGTTAATCACATGGCCATCACTGCGGGTATGCTGTCAGACTTACCCTAAGCATGTGCTTTGAGAGGAGTCATGGATTCTGGCAGACTCTCTTTTGTCAATGCTCATGATGCACAGGAACATTCACAGTGACACGACCTGCTGAGCTCTGCAGGTTGCTGTTTATTTTGGTCAGGATTTATTCCAGTGTGGTGCTGGTTTTGCATGACCTTTACACTTTGGGATTAAAATTACTTGTTTGCGTATGTTGGTTCACTTAATGGAAAGGTCGGTATTGGTAACCCACTTTTAATTTGTTTTCACTGTTCATATTGCACTGGTTGGGTTTCAAAGTAATGCTGATTCTTTATCCATGGATGTTGGTGAGGGAAATGAGTGTTGTTGGGGGGGGGGGTTGTGGCTTCCATGAATTTTTACATTTGCAGAATTTGTGCTTTCTGTTTATGGGCAATTTAGTGCTTTGCCTTCCAGGGGTGTTCTTCATGTGCATATGGAATCTATTACACATGATTTGTAGACCCTTTGTAGATTTTAAAAACAATGAAGAATGGGATTTCACAATATAGGGACTATGAACTAAGTTAAAACACCCTAAAAATTTGAAAACTGTTTGTCTTTCCTAAAAGTGGAAACGTATAAATATTTTGTAAACAGTGCTGGCTATAGGGGTTTAACTAAAGAAAATGGGATATTCATCTGCTAAACTTTGAGGTTTTGGGTTTTTCTCATAACGCCTGTGGCAAATTGTCCTCACTGAATAATCTTAGATGTTGGAGTCATGTGGTTCCATCAAAACATTTGGGAAGGAGTGTCAAGAGAACCCCCCACTTTTCCAGCTCGCTTCTTTCTGGTGCCAGGATAGAAAAACGTGCTGTGGGAAGCTCTTGTGGTAAACGACTGTTCAGGAACATGAGCTCTACAGAGCTTTGGAGAGATTTCTGGACTTTGCCCTTGATACAGACACACTGGATCCCAAAGGTGGTGACAGTGGATAACATGCAATGACTTTCAAAGAGCATTCTCAATGCATTAATCTGGTCTGCTTTGATAATCTGGTTTTAGCCATTTCCTTGGTCATGGACTTTCCCTCTTAGTCCTTTTGTCCTTTCTGTTTCCCTTCCAATTCCCTGCCAGTTCTAAACCACTTTTTCTTGTATTTCAGAGGCTTTCCTGAAGATACGGACATTCCTTGTTTCAGTCTACTCTTCCACAATCTTCATGTGCTGTAGACTTGTTAACATGCATTTAAGGATCTTGATGCCTCCAGTGAATACTGTGAGAGGAAAAATAACATTATTTTTGGTTCAATATCTGTGGTGTCAAAGATTTTTTTAAATATTCATCCAACAACTTTGAGATACTCTGTACAGATCCTTATTTTCTGTCTTGGAATTTGGCCTTACCTTTCTTTCCATAGTCTTGGGACTATGAGTGTCGGGCATCTAACTAGCTCATGCCCAAAATAAGCCTTAGAATCCCACCATGGGGCAGGAGGCCATGGGATAGGATGATTGTAAATACAGCATGTTAGACTTAGGTCACAGCTTGGTACCTCCTAATCCCATTTTGTAGCCTCTGAATTTTGCTGTTGATGGGCTTTGCTTTTTTATTATGATTATCAATCTGCCTGAAAATGCTGTGGTCTGCCTTTAAGTTCTGTTACTTATGATGACACTTGAAGCAGATATTCTGTGATCCAGTCTGAACTATGTCTATTATGTGATTAGGTCCAATCTCCTGTCACAAGACACAACTCAAGAACAGCTATTCTCCCATCTTGGAGATATGTGTGGCCTGATCAAAGAAAACACGTAATTATAAAAGCTGAAGTGAACCCAGCAAAGAATAATCTGCTTTTATTCATTTGATTTATTTATGCCTTCTGATGCTCTGATCATCTGAGAAGACACAGACATCTACCTGGAGCCTGGATGAAAGCGGTGCTTTCTTGTAAAGTGAAGAGCCCTAACAGGACACCATGTACCTAGAATTTCCCTTTGTAACTCCCCTTATGCACTCAGCTTTTCTGGTGCTGTCCTTGTTGCTCTGTAATGACTCAGAGGCACCTCTGGAATTTGCAATGTTCATGGGTTCTTAATGCTTCTGTGCCACTTACCTCCTACCTGGCATTTTCCTATTTCTCAAATGCATTTTTAGTATCTTTCTACTGATCAGAAACCAAATGACACTCTGAGACTGGCAACGGAAAATAATCCCTTTTCAGAATTTGCACTTTTACAGACCTCCTCTGATAAACTGCAGTAAGTGCCTGCTTATTCAGTACGTGCTACCTACAGATGCAGAATTCACCAGAATGGGAGGCAGGTGAAAGGAATCTGTCTTCAGTCCACATTAATGCTTCTGAACTCGTGTGATCTCATGATTTTCCTCACTTGCCCATTTTTGGGGAACTTCAGCCAGCCAGCCCTGGTATTTCAGAATGTCCGACCCACAAGGAAAGATAGATACAATCGAGCAGGCGAAGGAACGGTCTGATCAGAGTAATGTGAAAAGCTGTGTGGAGATGGTCAGTGTAGTTCAGAGCACGCATGCAAGGGCCACATTATCACAGTTACAAACCAGCACAGTAATTCCTCAGTTCAGTCATCCTGACAACTGCCCATATAGAGGAAGATCTTTTTCCCTGAAGAGAACCCACTTTGTAACTGGGATAAAAATCAGGATAAAAATCCTGAAAAAGCAATGTCTAAGAAATGCAGGTTGGAATCAGATGGATACAGACAGCTCTTTCAGTTGGAAAACTAATGATGTCGTGGTTCCATTTTTATTTTTAACTCAGAAAACACAGAACTGCAAACAGCACTATTCCATTAAAGGCAGTGGAAACTCCTGAGATTCAAATACACAATAAGTGCTTGAGGAAATAGTCTATTTCAGGTGCATTCCTCAGAAGCAGTTGTAGCAAGGCTGAATATGTAATCTCACATCATGGGAACACCATACATACATAGACTTTCCAATTTAAAACATGGATCCGAACAAGAAGTTATAAATTGTTTTGCACTGAAACCCAAGGTCACTGCCACCCTGCTGGAGACCTGCCGCTGCTGCTGGTGCGTGGGGTCACCAGCGGTGGGTACCTCTGCCCTGATGCTGCGGCTCACCAACAGAATGGGGGGACATTCCCTTCCCTTCGGCTCGCACACGCAATGTGCGAGCAGGATGCCTTCCTCCATGGCTCTTTGTAACGGGAAATGCCGACCCTCCACTCGCACTCAGCCGCGTCCTGGTGTTCGGATGGTTTGAAGCGCGGCGCTCTGTTTCCCTGCCTGCCCGGCGCGGCTGCAGCAGTACCCACCGGTACCCCCGGAACACGCCCTGAGCCCTCCGCCGCCCGGACTCCGCACGGGCACGGTCACACGGGGGGCAAACGCTGGCGAGACCGCCGCGGGAGCGCTCCGCCGGGCACCATCGCTAGAGCGAGCCCTGCCCGGGGGATGGCAGCAGCATCCCCCCCGCACGGCTGTGGGGAGCGGGGCGATGCCAGCGGGGGATACCCCCGCCGCAAAGCTCCCCTCGTCCCCGCGGC
>VWZS01008698.1:399938-429920 GCA_013397075.1 Rhabdornis inornatus | reverse complement strand
CGGGGTCGCGGCGCGGCAGGGGCGGCGAGGGGCCCGGGGTTTCTGTGGCATCCGCCGGCAGCTGCACGGCCCGAGCGCGGCGTCAGCGCCCGCCCCCGGCGGGGAGCCCAAACTTTCCCCGGTGGCGAGCCCGGCCTCGCCGGGGCTACCGGCCGTTCGTGCCAGCATCCCCCGGCGAGGCACCGCCGCCTCCCGGTCCAGCGTGGGATGCTGGCGAGGGCTGATGTGCAGCCCGGGTGGCAGTCACCTCTCCTTGGCGCACGCTTGGCTTTCCAGAGCCAATTCGCAACATTCTGCTCTCCCTTGGCATTATAATATAATTCCGTAAGGTTTTTGTGTTTTGGGTTTTTTAGAGAGAATGTGATTTTCTCTTTAAAATGTAAATCTCTGTAACATACATATGTAGCTATATAATAGGCCAGATTCATCGTTGGCTGATATACAGCCATAAATAATTCGTTCAAGTTGATCACAGATTAAGTTTCTTGGCCCAGTATCTTTCCTTTCTTTGTGTATGCTTTTAAATTGGCTTGTCTCTCTGTGCTTTTTAGGTCTAGATGAATTCTTCTCTTGGTTGCACAGATGTAAAAGAAGAATACTTATACCCACATAAGTAATGGTGCTGAGTTGGGAGTAGGAAGGAGGGTGGAACTACCTCACAGTAGTACTTTCTATCTATTAGATAGATCAAGGCTATAATTTTAAGTATACACTATTCCAAATAAGGCTATATGGTTTAGTTCTCTTGGTTGCAAGTCTTAATCAAAATCAGCTGACTTTAAACACTGTCTTAAGCCACAGTGAGTCAGTGGTCTTGCGAATCTCTGCTTTTAATTTGACTTTGATGTGAAATTATCTAGCTTCGTTGGCTTTGCTGGTGGTACACTCACACAGCAAAGTGTGTGTCTATAAGGTCTGAAACCACTTTTCTCAGATCTCTGTATAATAGTGGTTCATTTTAATAATACCTGTTTTACTGGGGGTAGGATTCATCTCTCATAACTTTTCTCAGGTTAGCAGGCTAGTCTAAAGCAGTCTTCTGGGTCTTCTTTGTGGCCATCTCCAGAGATTAATTTGTCTTGCCTTTCTCTGGATAGGCTGGCTTTCTCTCAAAGCTCTGCTAATTCTTTGCTGTCAATAGAGGAAGCCCAGGAGACCAGCATATGATAGCTGCCTGTGGTTTAGATGGCTGTGAATTTAAAAGAGATGAATCCCACTTCAGCATACCATGGTGCCCTTACCAGATACCTGCTGTACTGCATTTTGTGCAACATGCAGCTAGGAATATTTCAGCCAGCCAAGGCTGTTCAGGTGGTGCTTGGAAGCACCACTTTCTCGATTTTTGTGTTGTAAATCTTGGTTCATTGTATTAGCCTGCCCTCCACCACTCACTGCTGGTGGTTTTGGCATGTGAGCCCAAAGACCATAGCTTGTGTGTTACCTGCTGATTTATACCCTGTGAAGCGCCCTCTAATGCAGAACTTGTTATCATGTTAATTCTGACCAAAGAGCCAGAAAGCCAACTAAGAGATGAGCCTCAGTTTCACAGAATCATAGGATGGTTTGGTTGGAAGGGACCTTAAAGATCATCTTGTTCCAACCTCCCTGCCGTGGGCAGGGACACCTTCCACTAGACCAGGTTGCTCCAGGCCCCATCCAGCCTGACCTTGAACATTTCCAGGGATGGGGCATCCACAGCTTCTGTGGGCAACCTAATTCAATCCCCAGTTTTTAGCTTTCTGTCAGGATGTTCCTTAATAATTAACCCAATTGATAGTTTTAAGTTCTTCTGAACCTGGGCACTCCCCTGGCAAACCTTGAGAAATCAAGGTTAGCATCTTTAATACACCATTGGCACCTAATTGAGCCTTGAGAGTCATCCCTTAGCTTTTAGTACCTTTGACAGTACCTGGAACAGGTAAAATGGAAATGGTAATTTCATTTTCCAGTGTCAAGCAAATAATTTAAGGTTTCTTCCCTTTCAATATTAAGATTTTAGGAGGAGCTACCAGGCTCTTAAAAGAACTCAGTGTGCTACTGCTTTACTGTTGCCTGATGCTGCAAAATTAAACTGCTTTTGTCTGTGAAAATTTCTGTAAAACCCATCCCTGCTAATTAAAGATGCCCTCACAGAGCTGTCTTACTTGAGTGAAAGTCATTAGAGATGTCAATATAAGTGGATTTTCTCACAATGTCAGGCTGAGACTTTTTTTGAAATATTATAGCAAAAACATTCTGAGAATTATTAAAAGTTGATTCATTAAGTTTTGGCTGTCCTTTTGCACTTACAGAATGTAAATGCATATGTAATGCACACATATATAGGGAGAGTTATCTAAGAAAAGTATTACTTGGTCTAAAAACTAAATAGCAGCCAAGCTGGGACCTTTTACCCTAAACCATCCCCTTCCTGTCTTTCATATTAGTGATTTGGTAACATATAGTCATAGAATCATGGAGTTGTTAAGGTTGGAAGAGACTTCTAAGATTATGAAGTCCAACCATCAACCCAGCACCACCACCATGTTCACCATTAAACCATGTCTTCAGATGTCACATGCATGTGTTTTCTGAACACTTAAACGAATTGTGACTCCACCACTTGCCTGGGCAGTCAATGTTTTACAACCCAGTGCTTTACAACCTTTTCTGTGAAGAAATGGAGAAACTAATATCCAATCTAAACCTAACCCGGTGCAGCTTGAGGCTGTTTCCCCTCACTTTTACCCTCCACTTGTTCTCTGGGAGAAGAGACTGATCCCTGCTCCACTACAACCTCCTGTCAGGTAGTTGTAGAGAGCAATAAAGTCCCCCCTGAGCCTCTTTTTCTTCAGGCCAAACACCCCCAGCTTCCTCAGCCGCTCCTCATAAGACTTGTGCTCCAAGTTGTATGAGGAGCCACTTACATCTGCTGCTGTCATGTGGATTTCCCAGGTGTCCTAAAGTAAGCAAGTGGCTAATACCAGATCTCTGTTCAGCATTTTCCTCTTAAGAGATAAACTTGCATAGCCAGGTCAATCAGAGAAAATAAAAGAATAACCTTTTATAATTTTAACAGGACGGACATTTCCAAAGAAGGGTCAGACGTGTGTGGTGCACTACACAGGTAAGGCTTGTTCTGGATGCTGTCTCGATACCAACTGCTTCACATTCAAGAGTGATTTCCTATCTCAGATGTCTATTGTATTTTTTGTTTTGTTCTGTCACTCATAATCCACTGGATAATGTTTGGATGGGTTTCCTGCGTATTTCACTTCTATCTGAGCTGTTCAGGCTACAGTAGCTGGATGTGCTTGCTGGCAGATTTGCCATGGGTAATGTTCAATGGTGAGAGCTTTGCAGAAGAAGCTGCAGACCTGATGCATTAACCTATTTTATTAGCTAGTGAAATTGAGCATGAAACAGTCAAAATGCTGGGTTCATATTTTTGCAGCCTCTGATCTTGACACAGACAATTAATGATTGTATATATCTTGAAAGTATGTGTCCATGTATTAGCAGTAAAATTGATTCCAGATTGAAGACATCAATACCAGGTCTGTTTAAACACCTGCTTTATAGACTTGTGCTAATCTTAAGTGGTGAGCTGGTTAATGGAGCTGCTTATGCTGAAGAAGAAAATGTTCTTTAAATCAGTTTGTGGTGTTATGCTTTGTATGTAGTTATGTAAGTTGTCAAAAGGATGAAAAAATCTCTGTAGTCTGAGTCTCCAACTGGAAAGTTCACTTCAAAAGCTGTCATTTTATGAAATATTTTCCTTAAGAAGCTAACATGCAGGTTATGAGGGGATTGAAGCTTCTGATCTGGGCCTAGATAGTGAGATAATGTTTTCCTCTAGTGTTCAGGATGATAGGAAGGTTCTCTCTGGTAACTGTTGCTTTCCTTCAGTTTTGTACTTGCTTCTTAGAACTGGAGCAGGATGGAAACATTTGCCAATAAATATAACTAATGAAGTAAACCTATTTGTATTTTCAATAAACTTTTTATATAATTTCAATAATATCACCAATCCAAAGGTTATATGGGAGTTAGTGCACTGGCTTGGGGTGGAGGTTGTCTGGTTTTAAGCTCATCTATATACATTATATATTCAAAGTATTTTGATCTAATGAGGATTTCTATTTTGAATTAGAAGATGTTAAACTCATGGATCTCCCATTTCAGTCTCAGCTCTTACAGACATTTCTCTGTAACTTAGATATGGAAATAGATGTTTTGAAATTATTTCTGTGAAGATGCTGAAAAATGTTTCTCTTCCTGTCCAATCTTCAAAAGGTTTTATGAAATAAAATTGTCACCTCCCACCCCTAGTTAGTTCAAGATAAATTTAAATGTCAGAACTGAATTAGGCAAAGAAATTTTATCCTGGTGGCTCCCACAAAGCACATTTTTTCTGGATAACTTCAGAGAGTGTGAATGGTAAATGTGAAAAGATAACAAGATGCTGCATACTCCTGTTGATATTAGATAGTGTCTTAGATGAGGCTGTTGTAAACTGGCTTTGACATAAAAGACTTTATGAAAACTCATTAAATCAATCTCTAGCATAAACTGTGCTTTCTCCATATATCTTGCTGCTGGTGCTATGCAACCTCTCTTGCCTCTCAGATTAGAACAGATATCGGGGGGGCTCATCACCTCAGTTCCACTGCTGGTGCCAGAAGTCTTTGGTGGTGATGTTTTTAAATTGAGCCCATGGTTAGTGGATAAAGTGTTTCCTTCCAGTAATCTATAAAGCATGTGGGTAAGATGACATGTAAGTGTTGAGTTTTAGTTTAGAACAGTTTTATCTGGATCCAGTAGAGTTTCTTTTTGTACTGATGAGATTCTGGATGTGTCTGGTATTATCTTGGAATGATCTCTGTCTTATTTATGTGATCTTATTAGGCCTCAATGTACCTAATACTTATCCTCGCCACACTCCTCGGCGTCCTGCTTTAGGAACTGGGTAGCTAAATTACAAGGAAGCCTGCAGAGAAATCCCGAGCTTGGATTGGCACCTAAAGTGGGAGTTAGGAAAAACTAAGACACCTAGGTGCAAGGAAATGATCCAGAAATGCTCCTTTTCAGAGCTGCTAATATTACATAGCATGTATGGCTCTCAAGTTATCTCTATATTTAACTTATGTGAATTCTGGAGTTGAGCACAGATACCTGTGAGGAGGTATTTTATTATGGGAGGTGAGGGAAGCAGGCACTGACTGGACTCCATCAAGATCCAGAGATTGTTTGGATCCCCAGAAAAGCCTGACCTCACTGGAGTACTTGGAGCACAGCTCTGAACCCAGGATCAGGCAGAGCAGAGAACCAAAACCACAGCCTGTGGGAGCCCACTTGATGTGCAATAACTGAACAGTTGTTTCAGACATGGCAAGCCTGTCTCCAGTTGGCTCTTGCCATAGAAGAGGGTCATAACTCTGCCTGCCACATCCTGAACTGCAACCATTACATTTCTGGGGAGAAGAAACCTGAAATTTCCCACTCCCTTCAATTTAGCTTTGGACACTGAGCAGTGAAGAGTGCAAGAGCCAGGGCAAGGAAGGGAGCAGGCACAAGGGTGAGTATTTGGTGCACGATACTCACACAGGGATATGGAAGGAGTTGTAGTAAAATCCCTGTCTTTGGGGATTAATTCAATACCTGTTTTTTAATCCTGTGATTTTCCCATGTGGTGGTGCCAGCTGGGCAGGCCATGTAACTTTTTGCAGCGGCCCTTCTGCTTTCATACTAACACACACTGTGGTGATACAGCTCCTTAGCACAAGGTTGGTCCTGAAGGGTTAGTTTTTCGTTCATGCATAGAAAAAACATAGCCTGCCCACTAATTATTCCTGTCTCGAAGGAGAGATGAGGCTAAAATGGGTTCTCCTCTGCCAGAGCAAGCTATGAATCTTACGGGAGACTCCAGTGAGTGGTGGTCTGTGGGCTCTGTAGTGTCTGATTTCCCTTCTTGCCTTTGCTCTTGTAGGCATGCATTTACCATGTAATGGGGAGTGATGGCAGACAGCATGGACAGGAAGGGACTGCTGTCACTGCAGGAGTAAAAGGCCTGTAGCAACCTCCATTTTTTAGGAGTAAGCTGTCTGTATGACTTGTCCTGGTGGTCCATGCAGGAAAAATCCAGAGAGGACCAAAAGCTGGACCTCCAGATATTTGGCAGAGCTTTAGGGTTCTGTCTGCTTGTCTTCCAGGATTTTATGATTCATCACCAAGGTAGAGATTCAGCAGGGTAGTTTCTAGTCTGACAACCCTACATGTTCTGGAGGAGTGGGAAGTGAGAACTGGAATCTCCTCAAGATGAAGAACTGTGACTGAGTTTTACATTTCTGCTGTCAGCACTTCAGCTATTAGGCTGTTACATGTGGCAGCTTTTCCTCTTTCTCTCCTTGATCAACTGGATGCATAATCTCAGGGTACGGTGTGGCCTGATTCCCAAAAGCACTGTGATACCTTAAGGAGCAGACCTAAGTTCCAGTGGCAGCAGGAATTAAGGTGCAGCCTCACTAGGGAGCAGTTTAGAAAGGACCTCTTCGTTTCAGCAGATTGTTTTTAATTATTTTTTTCCCCTTAGGAGTAATTCTCAGCTGCTTTACAATTACAGCAGGATTTTTGGATTACCCTTCAGAAATACCTAATTGCCCTTTCATAAGACGCCTTAGTGCCTAACTTTGGTCCTGTAAATCACCTGCTAATTTTTCAGCTTTGCACAGCTTGATTTAAGTACACAAATAGATGTCCAGATAATTGCAGAAGATTAGATAGGGGGACTGTGATAGAACATGAAACGAAGTCTCAGTCTCAGTATATGATGGAAAAATGTGGCTAGATTCCTGTATGCTTATCTTTGTTAACAAATATAACAAATATAATAATTTCTTCTTAGGTTCCAGCATCCATGTTGAGTCTCAAAAGTTACCTGACACAATATTACAGTAATGGGATTAATAGATAAGGCAGAGCACTGGCACTGAAATGCATTTGCAGCAGCAGTGGTTTATGTCATGTTTTTTGTCACAGATTTCCTTGAACAAGCTTCTCAAAGCCTTTGGCAATCTGCTTACTCCTTCTGTTTTCCATCTGCAAAATGATAGTTGTACTTTGTCTGCCTCCTGTGGAGAGACTGCAGGGAGTTTGAGATATGAACTGCCTCCTTCTTCATGCCTGTTGTAATGGCAACCTAGTCTTGATTGGGTTTTCAGGTTACATTGGGCTGCTGACAGTAGTACAAGCAAACTAATTAATCCTGGAGTGCATAAAAGGGATTGAGGCATTTTCTGCAGTTTTGTTTCCTATTAAATTTGTTGACTCTGGCAACGGGAATTAACAGTGTAGAATTTTCAAAGATTTATGAAGATGATACAAAATGTGACTTTCAGTTAGAAATGCTCCTCAACAAAACCTTCACTGAGGAGGGATATGCTCTGTCTGGAGACTGTGAGGTAAAACCTGCACTCCAGGAAGCTGGATCCCATTCCTGGCCCTCCTGCTGGATGATGGTGTGCCTTCACACCAGCTTTATGTGTACTGAATCTAAATCTGCTCATGATAATGAGAGGATAGCTTTTTTCCCCAAGTTATTCAGCGTTGACATTCTCTTGTTGTCCCATGTAGCTTCTGCAGAGCTGAATTCTTAACCTTTTCATCTTTCTCCTTGGCCACCTGTAAGACTCTGATTATAATACCATTGCCCTTTCTAAGGAACTGATGATAACCAGTGTTTCTAGTCGGCTGGAACTGACTTATTTGAGTGAGACTATAAAGACACAGTAAAAATGGACTTCTCTCAGAAGATTTTTCATAGACTTTTTAGGCTAGGACTATTGCCCCAAAATTGCACTAAACAGATTTCCGAAAGAACGGAATACTGCAATTGGAAGGGACTTAAAATGACCATCTCTTCTAGCTGCCTGACTACGTCAGGGCTGACCAAAAGTTAAAATATGTTGTGAAGGTCATTGTCCAAATGCCTCTTATACACTGACTGATTTGGGGGATCGACCACCTCTCCAGTGGTGGGCCCCCCACTCAGTGAAGAAATGCTGCCTAATGTCCAGTCTAAATTTCCTCTGGAGCAGTTTGGAACCATTCCCATATGTCCTGGATCACATGGAGAAGAGCCCAGCACTTCCCTCTCCACTTCAATATTTCAATACTGAGAAGTTGATTTTTTATTATTTTTTAATGCGTAAAGTGAAATTCCACATTGAAATAAATCAATTCTACTACATTTATTGCAGCTGAGCTGTACAAATTCATTCTGTTTTAGGAAGCATGGTTTTATTTAAAGCAGAACAAATGATTAATTGTTCTTTTCCCAGTGGTCTGAGGACAAATTAGTATCATCTTCTTTTCCCATATATTGCCAGAATTATTTTATAGTGTTTCTTCAGCTTTGGCAGTGGTGTAGTGTTGAGAATTATGGTTATGTCTGTGAAGTTGAAAGCTCTTTATATAACAAAAGCATAGTGCCTAGATATAGATGAACACTAATTCATAGAATATGCTTGATTTATCATGATTAAAAATACTATTTTCCATTTAACACAATAGAAATGTAATGCAATTCCCTTGAAATAATCCTTGCCAAAAAGATCTGCCTATTTTTCTTGGATGAAAATCAACCCAGCCTTAAGTGTACGTAGTAATAGCCAGAGATTTGTCTATACTGACATGCTCTCAAAAAGACTAATGTAGGTTCAGAGTAACTTTAGAGAGTGTCATGTGTTTGTCTATGAGCATGGCTGGATGAACATCAGCCTTGTGCAAGCACTTTGTGCCAGGTGAGTACAGGAGGATGTTATTTCTCTGATCCCACTTTCAGAAACATCTGTACCACTTCAAGTGGGAGCTCTGCATGTATAGTTGAAAGGAAAATTGAACTAAGTAAGGCATTTAATCAAAATTCTTTGTCTCCAGGAGGCTGTCTAGCTGGGTTTGGAAGAGGATCGTGAACACTGCAATTAGAACTATCATTAATAAGAATTGAATTATAACAGACATTATAATTGAACGTTGATTTAAAGCCAGCTAAATCTTGCTTACCTAGAAGGAGTTTAATTCTTTAATCAAGTCTGTTCCCAAGATACAATATACCAGAGGAGTGTGACGTCCGTCCATCTTTTGGGGACTGCCAATTTTTTGTATTTTTTAATTTAATGCCCTGGTTTGAAAGTATGAAATCCTTTTGCTTCTGTGGAGATCTTGGTGGCAGCTAAGCACTTAGAAAGATCTTTTTTCTTTGGTGGATCATAACTGCAAAAAGTAGTTTTAGTCCTCCCTGAGGAATCTTTTGCTGCCCCTTAGAAACAATTCTTAAGTCTTAAACTCTGTTAATAAAGGGATAAAAATTCTCATATTTGCTTATTTGATATAGATTAGTTATCCCTGGAAGTATTTTAGCAGTGACTTTTGCCTGATAGTGATGATAGTGATCAGAGTCCAGAAGCAAAAGTCTGAGCAGAAGAGATTTCTCCTACACATTTTGCTGCCAGCTTAGTGACTGATATCAGGTATATTACTTGCTCTTTCATTTTGTATATTTGATAGAAAAAGGGGCCTCTCAAAACTGTCATGCAATTAATATTTGCAAGTACAGCGAGACTCGCTGTAAGAAGCTATTGATGTGAAAAAGTAATTTGATTAATAAAAGATTCAGAGATTTGTAAGAGAAAAAGTAGCAGCTTCAGCTGCAGAGTGAGTGAGTTGAAATTGAACACACTAGATTGTTGCCTTATGGAAAAGGATCAGTGTAATAAACTGTAGCCTCAAGTTTCCCAGTTGCTCCTCCTTTGCTGTTTTGCTGTGTATGGTGCCCATTGGTTTCACTGAAACCACTTGTGGTGTTAGATGTTACTTAATGTGAGTAAGTGAATCAGAAAGGGACCTTAAACTATTTCAACAGTGTTCTTATTGGCAACCTCAGCTGTGAAGCCTTGGTTTGACTAAGAATTAGAAGTTTCTCCCCTGAAGGGTGCTCCCCATGGCACTGAGATTTTGTTTGTACCATTGCTGATATGCTTTGAGCAAAGAAAGGGAAGGCTTCAGGATTGCCCATGAACACCATCTTATATTCATTTGGGAAGAAGACAGAAGGAGTTTCATTCTTGCACAGTAAAGAAGATTATATATAGATTTCTTCAAGATAGCATATGTGGGTACTTTGTCCCCTGACAGAGACTTGTCTGTCAGAATGAGACATGCTGAGTGATTTGGTGACTGCTAGCTTCGATTTTGGAACACTTGCTAACCTTTACAGGATTTCCTTTCATGGTGGGATTGTAGCATCATGCTCTCTTCCTATCATGCACAGAAATGAAACTGCTAGCGAATAATTAAACCTCATACTCCTACCTCACAAAAGCCTTAAGGAAGTGGATTTCAAGATATTTTAAAAAAAGCTCACAAAGCAGATTATCTAAAGTACCAGAGAACTAATAGCCTCTGTTCATCAAGTTTTTAAAAGCTCAGAGCCGATCCAAGAAAGTGCCATCTTTTAGAAAATTAGATTGCTGTTTCAAACAAGATATTTCTGCTGGATCCTCTTTGCACTTATTTTCAATTATTCCAGCATGCCCTGCTTATAGCTCACACCTGTATTTGAGGACTTAGACCTGAAAGATTTGCTTCAATTCTAGATCATTAGAATTCCAGCTCCTTACAAGAATGACATCATTTTCTAGTAATTTATGCGGCCAAAAATCAAAGAATTGTCGAAAAAGCTGTGCAATGAATAGTATTTGTTAGTGTAAAATGTACAAATGATCCTACATCAGCCAAAGAGATGCTCTTATCAGCTGGCACCAGTGATAGGCTTTTCTCCCTTTATTGACAAAATAGAACTGACATCACCGTGTTTACCTAATTAAGAAGTCTAAATTGTCTAAAAGTCTAAAAGCTTAGTTACCTTGGGTTACCTAAATAGTTAGATTGTGGGTATGCCTCTCTTTCTATAGATTAGATAAAGAGCATAACATGGTTCCTAGGTCAGGCAGCTCAGCTAGGCAGGGAGTGTGGAAGGGGGAATATTTTCTTAATTTGATGACACGTGGTGTCATCCCTCCGCAGTGGATACACAGCAGGGATATGTACCATACACCGCATCTCAGGTGTATTACCTGAGCAGATGCTGTGCAGCCGGAGATTGTGATCTCCAGCACTCAGTGTGTTGGTCCCAGTGCTGCAGGGGTGTGTGTGGGAGATCCCTGGGGAGGGCATTGCCAAGGAGCTCACATGGTCCCCATTTTTGGCGCTGGGAAGCAGCTGAGCCTGCGGCCGCCGAGGACGCGTGCTGTGCCGCGGGAAGCAGCAGCCTGGTGTTGGCAGGAGTTCTGCTGAGTCTTGCTGAACCAGGGCCAGGGGGTGGGGGGGCTTTATATTGAAAGCAACATCTCTCAGCTGAGACATATTATTTAGCTTTACTTACTCAAGGGCATTGTAAATCTTTCTTATTTTTTTTTCCCACAAGACTGCTGGCTGCAGAAGTTTATACTCCCTTGCACATCACTCACTCAGTGTGAGGGATCTTAAGTGGTGTCATCAAGCAGAGCCAGAGGATCTTTGTAGCCAAGGCAGCAGGTCCATGTACTTAGTGTAGTCCTTTCTCTCTCATTTTCCAATTGGTGATTGCTACAAAAAAAGACACTCCCAGATGCATTGGCTTTATCTAGTTTTTAATGACCAACGTGAAAATACATTTTGCTGCTTCCTAACCTCTTGAAATTGCTGCTGGTGCAGCTTTGAAAGTAGCAGCTTTGTGTTGAAATTTTTTACACTGCATTAGAAAAAAAACAAAACAAAACCCGAACACCAACCAAACATGTAGTTGTTTGGAAATTACACTAAAATACTATATAGGGATTGCAGTTAGGAACTTACGTTTTTGTTCTCTTCTGTGCATAAATGTATGGTTTTGCTACAAGCAGGGATTTCCAAGAAGACAGGAGGACCTCGTACTTTTGGAGGTGCAATGTTGCCATATCTAGAGTACATAAAAGAAAATAGAAGGTGAGTCAAACAGTGGACAAGTTCTTGAGGCATTGTCATCAAGTGTTGCCATTTTCAGACTGGAATGTACAATTTTCAGCCTGAAGAACTGAAATAAATTATTTTATTTGTAAAAGCTGTAATTTCGGTGAAAGAGCCTTTCCCACAGATATTGTTTTGAAGATTGAGGATCTGAGTGTGAAATTCATAGACTGCTGCCAACTCTATATCTATATTATTGGATCATGGGTTGGAAGGGACCTTAAAGATCTCTACTTCAAATGCCCTGCTGTGGACAGGGACATTGTCACTAGACCAGGTTGCTCCAAGTCCCATCCAACCTGGCCTTGAACGCTTCCAGTGTGTGGGTGTGGGGCATCCACAGCTTCTCTGGGCAACCCATGCCAGTGCCTCAGCACCCTCACAGAGAAGAATTTCTTCCTTATATCTAACCTAAACCTGCTCTCATTCAGTATAAACTGTTGCCCTTCATCTTGTCACTACAGCCTTGGTAAAAAGTCTCTCTGTCTTTTTAATGTATGGTAACTTTAAGTATTTAATGTATTGAAACTTTTAAGTATTGAAACTTACACAGTAGGGTCTCCCTGGAGCTTTCTGTTCTCCAGGCTGAACAATCCCAGCTCTCACAGCCTGTCTGCATAGGAGAGGTGCCCCAGCCCTCTGACCTTTTTCATGGCCTCTTCTGGATCCCCTCTAACAGGCCCAATGTTTTCCTGTGCAGGGGGCCAAAGAACTGGATGCAGTACTGCATGTAGGTGAGGATCTCATGAGAGCAGAGTAGTGAGAAAATCACCTCACTTGACCTGCTGGCCACACTTCTGATGCAGTTCAGGGTATGGTTGGGGCTAAAAGTACACATTAATGGGTCATGTCCATCCTGTTCATCCACCAGTGCCTCCAGATCCTTTTCTGTAGTGCTCCATAGGCATTCACAGAGATGAGCACTCTTCTGCAGTGTCATGCTGAAACACCTGACCTTGGCTTGTGCTTGAGGTCACTCTCTGGCAGTGTCTCTTCACTAATGAAAGCAGGAGGTGCTCTGCTGTCCCTCTGCCTGAGTGACTAGCTCCCCACACCCTTGTGTTTCACAGTGGCCAGCTGGCAACAACTCTGGAAAGCTATGGCCATGTCTTGTCCCACTCTGTCATGGGAGTTTTTGGAGAACACAGACAGCCCCATTCAGTTTATTCTGTTATTTGAATTTTTTCTGCCTTCATTTGCACCTCATTTTCAGTCAGATAAATAGCAGGGACAGGTTCAGATACTTGCTTAGGTCAGTGGGCAGTCTCCTGGACAGCACAGCTGAGGGCTATCATCTGACTGTGCCTGTTTTGTCATGTCCTGCTTTTCCTGCCTGGAACTCCAGAGTCCTGACTTTTTATGTCTTAACACTGAGGACTTCCAGGGCCTCCTGTAACTATAAGAAGAGATGTCAAAAAGTCATTGGAACGGGGTGGAAATGCCTCATTACAAAATGATCCTTACCTGGGCCATTAAGACTTGTTCTTTGTGAAAACAATTACAAAGCTCGTCTCATTTTCAGTATTTTTTGCAATCCCTGGCTGAGGGTGTGGGTGTTTTAAATGCACATGAGTCAAATGCAAATTTGGAGTTGATATAGTCATGAAGAGCTGCCATCATTGGTCCCCTGTGGACAACTTAGGAAGCTGAATCTGATCAAAGGGATACTCACTTCATTCATAAATTGCTTTGGAAAAGGAAAAGTTTTTTGGTTTTTTTTTATTCCCTTTGAAAGACGGGGATATTCAGAAGGGAAATGCTATGTCCAGGGCACAAAGCAAGCCTCTAGAAAAGTTGAGGCTAAAAATTCATGGACTTTTAAATTCCTTATCTATTATATTTACCTATGTACTTATCTATTGCATTACCCACCTATATTACATATAGGCTATACCACCTCAGTAGAATAGCTGGCTTGTTTTTTCTCCAGACCTCAAAAAAGTGTTTACCTTTTGAGAACTATTTAAATTAAGATAAATGGTGGAAAAGAATGATGTACTTTAGTTTTTATTAGGTTTTCTGTCTTTCTCTAACCAATCTTGATTTGATTGGTTATATAACCACAGTAAACAGAATAAGGGCTCGGTCCTGTCCTGTTGTAAAGAATAGGGGACTTGATTGTAACCATTCACTGTATTTCAATAAAGTAACTAAAGCTTGCAGTATTGATTTCCTAAAACTGCAGAACCATTTCTGAAGTGCTTTTCTAAGACTTGCTATCATAGCACATTCAAAGTGCCTCTTCAGATTCAAAAGTTTCTAAAGCATTTGGGAAAACAATAGGAAACAAAGTAGGCTGGACCTGAGAAAGCGTAGAGCTATAAACACAGGGGCCAGAGGTGATGGAGAGCTGAGAAATTACTTGCCTTACAGCAAAAGAGCAATAAAATCTTGGGCTGCGATTTTTCCCTGCAGGAGTGTGAAAAGAAACATCGACTGATTGCAAAGCACCTCCCTACTGTAATGGAGTTACACAATCTGTAATCTTTCTATTATTCAGTGTGTCACTGTAGGACTGGCCCATTTGGAGGCTACAAAGCATTTAGGTGCTGACAGCTGTATGAGGCTGTAAGGGACATTGTTGGCCATTGTGTTCATAGAGGGCAGTGAGATAAGAATAGCTCCCAGTCTTCAGTGCCTGCCACATTCACTTGAAGTTTTGGACACCTCTGTACATCTTGTGGACAAGTAGCTGTGTTGAAAAAACAGGGGGCACTAGGGCAATACTTATCTTAGCTCTTCTTTTTCCCTTGAGAAACTGGTGTACAATACAGGCCAAGAGGGTGTCGGCTGATAAAATTTAGACAAATGCAAAGTGTTCTCTGGGTTTGATGTCGAGGAGCCTGCTATCCAAGAAGAGCAGGACACTGTCTGGCACACCATTAATAAATTAATGTCCCCAGTGTGCCCTTCCACTGCACCATCCTCTTGGTTTCTTACTATGCATAGGACCACCCTTCTAGTTTTTTTTCAATAGTACAACAAGTTGTAATAGACTTACAGAAGAATTTTCTAGTATGTTTGTTTACTCGCAAGTTTTTGTTAGAGTTTACAATGTTGCTTGTTTTACAGCTTCTTAAGCACATTCTAGTAGTACATTAAGCTGAGACTTGTTTTCAGATTGCTTCCTCAGAGGATGAAGCAGTGGAGATTTTTAGCACATCCAAAAGGATATGTGAGTGCAGCCCCGATTTGAAAATGTTTCTTATGCTGCAGCACAACAGCTTGTCACAGACACTGAAGATGCTACAGTGTGAATATGTGGGGCTGAAACAGGAGATGCAGGGACATTCCCAGCTATTTCCTCTGCCTCTGCATCACTCTGTCTTGTGTGTTTAGAAATGTTGCAGTGGTTGCACTGTGAACTGGGATGAAAATCTGATGTGAAAGAAAAGTTGGGAAAGGAGGGAGGAAGTGGTTGTGAAAGACATCAGGACAACAGAATGGAAATGCAGGGTGATGGAAAGAGCAACAGCCACGGTTGTGATCTGGCACTGCTGCAAGCCTGGAGTTTTGCAGTGGTGTAGGGAGCCAAAGTACTCGGGTGGTTGTACAGAAGAGAAAAGAAGGCTTGCCTGTGGGAACAAGAGAGAGTATTTATTTCTGCTTCCTTCTCACATTTCTGTCCTGTCCAGTTTCCTGGTAGTGCAGAGTTTGGGGACCCTCCCGTAGCAAACTCTCAATCTCTCCATTGCAATAATGTACTGGGACAAATTTGTCTTGTTAGCATGGTCCATATGTATAACACTGCTGTGATGAGGACTCTCTAGTGGTGCTGTTATTTGTTTATACAAGTGATCTCAGAATAAATTTGCTTGACTTTTTTTTCCCCAAGAAAGAAGACAAAAAATTTCCTTCTTGAAACTTGGTACTAAAGAACATTTTTTGTGCACAGTTATTTAGTGGTGAGTGGACAGTCATTCCAGGTCTGAGATTGTGGTGCACAAGAAGAGTATTTTACTTGGAATAGGCAGACAAAGTAAACATCGGGAAAGAATTATTGTTGGAAATAGATTTACTAATACAGTGTGTATCACTTCGTTTAAAAGATGTACTGTTGCCTTTCTGTTGAGCATTTGCAAATTTCAAACTTTTATAATTAGCTTCTTATCAGAAAATGAATCACTGTCACTAGCCAAGGTAACTTCTGAGCATGACCTGTTTAAACCTGTCACTGAGCAGGATTCATCAGAACTACATTAGATCCTGATGAAGGTATCAACTTGAATGTCACAGGCACTACCAGGGTGAAGTATTTAACCTTAGAGAAGGTGAAATAGCCACCTTACACTGAAGTAGTGACAGTGCTGCACGAGATGATGGGACTATTTTTTCCCCTGCAAAAGATTCATGGCTCTTGGATTTAAAAGTTAAAAAGTGGTTTTGCTGAACCTTCCTTTTGATTCTTCTTGTGAAGCAGCATTTGCTAATTTAGAAGTGCTTCTTTTGGCCTAGCTGAGTGAGGATGGATTTGATGACAGGCCCCTCATATGAGGACAGTACTTTGGACTTTTTTATGAGGAGAAGCCACAACCTGTGGATGCTTTTCTCCCTGCTGTTTGCCAGAGAGCTGGGGAAACAACTTAGAAAAAAAAAATCAGCACACCATATATTTTTTAAAATTGTGATGCATATCTTATACAGCAGATTACGGTATCAGCTTAAATATGGGATCAACGCTTACACATTTAAGATGGATTAGGGTAGATTTTTACAACTTGCTTTCCTGTTTTTAGGTGTAAACAGTATAAGTATAAAGACCTTAGATTTTATTTTTAACATTATAATCTAAGGTCTTTATACTTATACTGTTTTTATACTATGGCACACATGCACCTGTATTAGAGGAAGACATCTCTTCCTCTAATACCTTAGATTATAGTGTTAAAAAGTTCAGGTCAAAGTGAGTGTGGGTTTTTAGTGTTCAAAACATTTTAAAATAAATTCTGACTCTTGTGTCAGTATTACAGTTCTGAAATGTATTGTGTTGTGCTGTACCTTGTTCAGTTGGTCTTTCTCATCTGTGTTTTTGGTGAGTAATAGTGGCAAAATATTGGTTTAGGATGTCATAGAAATGGAATAGACTATTTCACTTGGAAGGGAGCTACAACCATGATCAGCTGGCCCAGCTGCCTCATCACTTCAGAGCTGACCAAAAATTACGGTGTATTATTAAAGGCATCATCCAAATGCGTTTTAAAGACTGACAGACAGTTTTGGGGTCTTCGGTGGAAAATCTTGTCAAGCTGGCTCTCAAGGAGTAGGTATATGGATGGCCGGATAATGTTTACAGAGGATCATGAGGTTTTCCATCATGGTGTGCAAGGAATTCATGGTACCCTGAATAAGAAACTTTAGAAGATACAAAAAAACCATGCCAGTGGATCTAAAATCGGCTTATTGAATAGAGGACTTTCCAGTAGACCTTAAAATGGACTGATGTCAGCCCCACTGTGATGTTTTTTATCAGTGGAGGAAGATATCAAGGTGACAAAACTTAACAGATACATTCTAAATAAATGTTCTCATCCCATAGGTCATTGATACAGGGTAAGAGGGATCACTGTGTAATATTGTCACAAGTAAATAATGTGTTTCAGTTGCTATAAAACTCTTTACAGTCTTGAAGGTGGAAGAGCAAAGAGTGACTCCTGTTCTTACAGATATAGAACTTTGTCATGTGAAGCAGTGACTTTGAAACAAATGTGGGTGATGGTTGGTTATCAACTGAACATGTGCTCTGAGCTGTTCTTTGGCCAAAAAGCTGACTGCAATCCATGAATGTATAAACAGGACCATGGAGGAGAAGAGAGGAAGGCCAGAGGTCTCACACAGATATTTAAAAAACAGTTTGCTCAGTTCTGTAGTCTGCAATGCTGGAAAGAGACATGAGGGTGGTAGAAGTGCTGGGAGACCTTTCTGAATATAAAATGCCTGATTTATTCAGCAGTGGTTAAGGGATGGTTTGCTACTTACATGGGGAATAAAAAATTGATAGGACAATTGAATTCATCTGTTAGTTCACCAAGAGACATAAAGATATCATAGCTGGAAAGTGGAATTTTGCAAATTCACCTTATAGTAAGGAATACATGTGAACTGGCAGTACTGATTTATAACTGAATACCAGTCAATAATTGCAATTACTTCATCTCCCTGAGAAATCTTTAAATCAGCTCTAATTCAAACAGGAATTATTTAGTGAAAATCCTGCAGCCTCCATTAAAGTAGGAAGCCAGAAGAAGAGATTGCAAGGATCACTTCTGGCATATAGATGCATTAATTAGCAGTTTTGTAGTGTATTTTGGAAGAGTTGGTTACATTCTTGTTCAGTGGTCTTTTCCTTGTGTAGATTAGTCCCAAAGGCTTCACATCCTTCCTACATTCATGGTTCTTTGTTCTGGGCTGGTAATTTGTCCAACTCCCCCAGTAACAATATTTGAACTTAAACTGATTTGCTTCCCTAGGTTTGATCATGCCAGTTACTTTTCTTCTTTTGCATTCCATTTTCATGTGTCTGGATCTTTGATACCTTTTCCTGTGTCGATATGAATGAAACTACAAAATGGTGTCAATGAAAATGTTACCTGGTTTTCCAGCTTCTGGGTGATGGTCAATTAAATTACAGAATGGGTCAGACTGGAAGGGACTAGTCTGGGTCATCTGGCTCAATTTCCCTGCTCAAGCAGGGTCATCCCAGAGCACAGAACACAGGATTGCATTCAGACATTTCTGGGATATCTGCAGTGAAGGAGACTCCACAGGCTCTCTGGACAATCTGTTCCAGTGCTCATTTAAGGCACAGGAAAGAAGTCCTTCCTGATGTGCAGGTGGAACTTCCTGTGCATCACATTCTGCCTGTTGCCTCTTGTCCTAGTGCTTGGCACCACCAAAAAGGTGCCCTTGCATGGGTGGACTGACACCAGAGGACAGTCAGCATTTTGCACAAGATATGAAGGATGAGCTGGTGCAGCTCTGTAACCATTTACATCCACTTGCATTCTGATCACCAGCTTGCACTGGACATCCTTAGAACTGGTCACTTTTCAGAAAAGTAATTGAAATGTATCAAAAGGATATTAAAAACATGCTTGGTCAATTATAGAATGTAAGATCATGTTTGAAAGTAATTTTCCATGCTTAGCCAGAGGACTTATGTATGTTTTTAGACCACTTTGGTTGATACAATTTTTATTAGATAGTGTTTATTGTGTATGAAAACCAAAATAGCTGCATTGAAACAGCTGGGTGTTTGACTTCAAGGTATGTCTTTGATGGGGGAATTACTGGGCAGAAACCTGGGATTGGAGCTGGGACCAGACAGCTGTAATGGCTCTTTCTATAAAAAACTATAAGTACTAGACATGCCCAGCAGAAGACAGCAACACCTACAAGAAGGGAGCCTTTCCAAAAGAATCTACAACACACAGAAACATCTGCAGCTCAGGAAGACTGACATGCCATCGTGCTGCTCAGGGTAACAAACACTGTTTGCTTAAATCCCCTTGCAATCACATCTCGTTTAATTGACATCCCACTACTTTGTTCTTCTTTAAAAATTTTCTTTGACTCTGGAAAACATTGCCTTATCAACATAGTACAGGCAAAGCAGGTTTCTGCAGCAGCTGTTCTCAGGAGTGGACATTGGCTATTTGAAGCCCTGGCCCACTGTCAGCTCTGCCCTATTTTCCAGCAAGACTTTTTGACTCTTACTCTGCTGTGTGTTCCTGCACACAGGGCGCATGGTTCTGAGTTTCTCTGTATCACACACACATCAGAACTGTATCATGTTACAGGAAAACCCGAGGTTAGCAAACTGTGTTCACAGTTTGGGCTTTAAGCATACCTCAAGGACATCTGTGTATGGGAAAAATAAAAATAGCAACACTAGAAAAAACATGGAAAAATTCCCTACAGAGTGATTGTAAAGTAAAATGATCCCACCTAGAAATACCCTGTGTACCTTGCACAGCAGTTCACCTTGATTTTTAAGTCCTGCTAACACTGGAGGTGGATTGGGGACAAATTCTGGGGTCATTGTATGATCTGTAGTGGTCTGACTACATAGAGAGGACTGGTACATGGGTAGGGCTGTGTGGACACAGCAGGATCCTGGGATTGCCTGCACATCCCTGGGCACTGCAGGTGGCAGTGGTGCAGTCTGTGCATGGTGATATTGAGCACCTTGATGCCTTTCCCAGTGCAGGCATGCGTCATAGACATTACAAGGAATAACATGGATGGCCTCTTGTTATTGGTAAAATACAGCCTCATTCTGTGGATAGTTTGAGTGTAAGACTTTTCAGTTGATATTGTAACAGTTTTGTTCTGTTTAAGTATAAAATGCTACCTATTTTGTGTATTTTCTAGACCTAGTGATCAAACCAAATACACAAAAAAACTTTGCAAAAGATGTCACATTTCTCATCTGTTCATGTCCCACAGCAAAACCTCTCAAATGCTACTCCCCTCTAGCCCTGATTTTGCTGATTTTTCTCTAAGTATCTGTTCATCATTATTTTCAGTAGAACACAACTCTTCTTTTCTTGTGTTGGAGTAACCCTCAGAGATTTTCATCATGCTACTCACAACTGACATAATGAGGTTAATTTTATTGAATGTATTTGGTTCCCTGTACCCCAGTGTTCATGATTCATCATTTCTTTTGTGAGTGAATAGTGAGATAATGAGATAGCAGGTTGACAAGGGCAGAAATACATTCAGGTTTAAAATGACAGATGTGCTTTGTGAGCAAGTTCAGCCAAGTAGGATGTCAGTCTGTTCCATGGGGATTGCCAGGTCAAAGCTGACTCAGAATTAGTATTTATGAATACTCCATCAAAATACAAGCATGAATAATGATAAATGTCTCATTAACACACACATCAACTGATATATTCCACTACCCAGTATCTACACACCAAAGCTGAGAACAATATGAAATTTCAGTATCAGAATTATGGCTGCCTGCTGTGCTGCAGTGCAGGTTCTTCATACTGGACAATAAAAACGCATGTTTTTTACTGTGTGGACATGATGAACTTTGCAATCTGACTTGTCTAATTCTTCAATTTTAAGAATTGGTTTTTTTTTAAGCATTAAATGTCATAGATGTTTTTGAACAGTTCAGGAAGTTCAACTTTTAAAAGAGGTGTGCAGGCTTTGAAGTGATCGTAATTACCATAACTTTGTGATAGTTACTTTTCATGCCTGAGGAAAATGTAAGAAAATATTTAGAGTTGAAAAGTTTTAAAAATCATTTTGTTGAAATCAAAGGAGTTTGATGCCCAGGTGCATTTGGAGCGCCCACAGTATGACTACTCCATCTTTAGACACCTTCAAATAGACATCTTCAAATATCTGCTCTTTGTACTCTGTTAATGTGCAAAAAAGTGTTCAGCAGTGTTAACAGTTGGACTTGATGATTTTAGAAGTCGTTTCCATCTTAAATGATTCTGTGATTATAAAAACTGTGCCACTTTTCACTAGTGTTGTGTTTCTGCCATGGGTGTGTTGATGTGAGCATTGCAGAGATGTTGGGAGAAATCTGTATCTTCAACATTTTTATATAATAGAAAGTGTGTGTGAGACCAGATATTACATTCTGTTATCCTGGTAGGTGTGACATTTTTAATCTGGTTACTACCTACTGCATTTTGTGTACATTTTCAGTTTAAAGGAGACTGTGTGAGTGGCTCTGCAGCAGGCACTGTGTGTTTGTCAGCTTTTGCAGGACTTTTGGATGTTATGAATCAGGGAGACAGGTCTGGCCACATTAAATGATGATTGGTCCCATTTGGCTTGCAATTTTAAGTACTTACTAGTTAATTTAATAAATATGTTGAAAAGATGTTGAGTGCCTTCTGTTATGTACATGTGTGTGATTCACAGGTGTAGGAGATGTGGCACGTTCAGCCTCTGGCTCGAGAGGCTCTGCTGGGTTGGAGACAAGCACGTTCTCATTCTCAGCACCCCAGGCTGTGTCTACATTACAGCTGACAAGGGCTGGGAGCAGGAAGGTGTGTGAGCCACAGCTCCTGATCACAGGCTTGCCCTGAGCCCCTGCGTGTGCCTGGGCCCTGGCAGAGTATTGAACTGCCAGACAGGCTTAGGCAGAGTCCCTTGGGCAGTGCTCGGGGTTGCACTTGTGTTTTGCTGTCTGAATATAGAGTGAGTCTGATCCGGAGGGCAGCCTTTTCGTGCAACGTGGAAATACCCGAAGTCTCAGAGCATAGACAGCTCTCTAAGCTGCAGAGTTAGGTCAAAGATACATGGCTGAGAAGGAGAGAGAGAGAGCAATTTCAGCTGAGGAAACATCCATGACCTTGACATGCCCCAGCCGTGATTTTGTAGCTCTCCAGTAGTGCTAATCCATGTTGGCTGAGACCCCAGCTGGGATCAGACAGGTCAACGCCTGCTTAGAGATTTCTGACTGGAGAACAGAAGCAGAGCTCAAAACAGAAGGAACAGAATGAAGGGTTTTAGGATTAGACTGAGAATGATTACATTTGTCTTGGCAGTAGCAATACCACACGCACATGCCGTGTTGGGGAGCTGCTTCCTGGTGGCACCACACGAAGTGCTCATGGAGCAGCATCCAGGCTGTGCATGGAGCAATCCCTCCACTCCCAAGTCTCAGCATGGCTCTGGAGCCAATCCCAGAGTTTGCTACTGGCCTCACAGGGCAGTTTATTGTGTCTTCTATTTAATCTTATTTTGAGCAGACTGAGAAGCTGATGACAAGAATGTCCCATGCATGATTTAGCTCCTGCAGATGGTCAGGGCATGCCAGTCTTAATTTCTGGCATGTACAGGCCAGAGGGAGAAAAAGCAAGGAATTTGATGGGCACAGTAGAGTGGTTTCAAGGAACACCCTCCTGCTACTCTGCAATGCAATGTGAGGGTCACAGCAAGTAACCAGTGTTTTATCTGTGAGGACACAGTGATATGTTTGCTTTGTGGGTCTCGTTAGGGCTACACAGGAAGGATGTTCATCTACTTCTTGAAAGCTGCTTGTTGCTGCAGTTTCTGACATTTGTGGAGTTACATTATTGATTTTATTTTCTTAGGAAAAAAGGTAAATAGAAAATTACTCATTTGTACACCTGGGCATGCCTTGGACATCAGGACATTAAGGCATTAAAGCTCAAAGTGACCGAGAAGCAGAAGATAGTTCACTATTTAACATTTAGCTGGAGATCTGTGTTTACTCCTGTATTACATAACTGCTTTTTCAGACAATTTCTGTATTTTTCCATGCATCT
The DNA here is from genome assembly GCA_013397075.1 of Rhabdornis inornatus. Taxonomy (NCBI): domain Eukaryota; kingdom Metazoa; phylum Chordata; class Aves; order Passeriformes; family Rhabdornithidae; genus Rhabdornis; species Rhabdornis inornatus. The sequence goes on along the minus strand of VWZS01008698.1, from coordinate 406,632 downwards.
CTGAAAGTGCTTTCAGTTATTCCAGTAAACATGGGTGTTTAGGAAGAAGGGGAGTAAGTGCTTCTGAAATGGTTGAAAATAATGCATTTATAGCCCTGTATTTAGATGGTTCAGGATGTGGCTATTTATTTCACAGTTCTGCTTGCTAAAGATCTGTCCTGCAGTGATCAGCCAGTGGCAGTTCTTGGGCTTCAGACAGAAATATTTAGGAAGGGAAATTTGGGGAGATCTACAGATTGAATTTATTCAGAGCGATAAACTGCTCTCCAGGGTGAGTGATACATTTAGCTCTGGGAAAAATAAGGAACAAGCTAGCCAGTTATCACAACCAAACAACCATTTTAATGTTTCTTTGATTACTTTCAATGCAGATGCTTTTGGACAAAGTTTTGCTCTCAGAAGTCCTCCCCACTACTATAGAGTTACTATTTTTTTTATAGCATTGTCGTTGCTTCCTGGAACAGCAAAAGGAGAATTTGATTATGTTTGTATTGTAGTATCATTCAAGGGCTCCATTGTGCTTAACTGTGCAAAAAAACAGATTAAGAGAAACTCATTCTCAGACAGCTGAGGAAGATGAACAACAAAGGAAGGAGGAGGAAGGGACACAGTCAGATGCACACATGTATTACTATGATATTTACTTTATGTTTTCAAAGGCAAATAAAGTGGGAGGCATCTCTTAGCCAAATTATCCATTTAATAACTCATTTTCCTGTAATGTTACAACAGGTTTGGGTGTTGAGGAGAGACGCTTATAGAGTGAGGTGGCCTCAGAGAGATGCATAAAGAGAGCATTAGGGTGTGAAGAGCAAAAGTCGACACCTCCACTGGGTCTCCAGGACCATTTTGTTTGTTTTGAATATGTTTTAGCCCGCGGGCAGCCTTGCCTGGGCTCACTGCAGAGCGAGGTGGTTATTCTGTAGAATGTATAGTATGGCTGTGGTGCTGTTAATACCCCCAGGGAAAGGGAGCTGGGCACGGCACAGGACCAGGAGGTGTGCACAGACATCTTGTGGCGTTGAGTCAGCCCGTCCTGACCTGTCCTGTCCTGTTCTGTTCTGTCTGCAGCCTGCACCCATCTCAGCCTGAGCCACCATGGCCTAAGCGCTGTCATGAGCACTGCAGGCAGTCTGGCTCCCCCCATTTAGTCTCCCTCCACTTTTGGTCTGTAAATATTTGTCCTGTCCACATCTATTGTTGGCACAGAGACATCGATAGAAAGTTCTCTTAAGCCTTTGCTTACATATTTGGATTCGGGCCAGTGAAAGTTAAACCTGATCGTCTTAGCCTCTCATTACTCCTGCTCCTTCTTTTGTTTTTTTTTCAGTAGTAAATGATGACTCTCCTCAAGATGGACCAGATTTTCCTGGGGGCAGGTTGGCATTCCCCCAAGACATGCACATTTAATGATGTGCGCCAGTGCAAGTAAACTGCAGGATAGAGGGGTTTTGTTCCTTTTGTATCCACTGTCTAATTTGTTCCTTGACACTTCCCCCACCCACCGGGGGAAGGATGGCTGTCTCTCTATACAGGCTAGAGTTTGATTTATTTATTTTTTGCCTTCCTCCCGCAAGCTGCCTGTAGCAGGCACACTGAATTTCCAAAAATGAAGGTGTTAATGCAAGTATCGCTTACTGCCCCTCCTGTAACATCCATGCCACTGTTACCCAAAATGAGAAATGCAATTTGGATGAGTCAGGGAGTCTGCCCTGACTCAGACTAACTAATATAGGAGTGTCTCGGGGTTATGCATATTTCTATTAATAGGGTCAAACTTGAGTAGGGAGCTCTGGTTTGATTTAGCTATATTTAGCAGTCACACCAATGCAGCAAACCCAGCCAAAATAAACCTGGCTCAACTTTCTTTGAATTTGTGATAAAACAAAATAAAATACAGTCATTATCTTAAGGTAATGAAATGTTCATTTTATTCTGTGCTCAGCCAACACACTAGTTTTTATGTCATGTTCTGCTACTGCAGTGAAAAGTGTTGAAACCTAATTATTTTCATGTCTCATACATATTTTTTTTTTCTTCACACAAATTAAACCATGAAGATCTCTCTTGTATTGTGGTCCTTTCAAAGTGTATGTGCAAGGACACTGAGAGGAGCTCTGTAATTTCTTCTTCCTACCCTCTCAGTAGACTCTCGGTACAAGGACAAAGAAAATGTTTCTTAGTGTTAAGAATAAGTTGTGGGCAGATATTTCCACTGTGTCTTTTGTAATCCCACCAAGGTTCATTAGTCCTGTGTCTAGCAGATTAATTCCATATTAGAAAATCTTTGTGGTGCAAGGTTTAGAATGTTTATTTTCTGGCTTCCAGGAAGGCAAATTGTCTTTAAATACAGTGAAATTGAATAGACTATCTAGGGAGCTAGGGAAACTGTGTAGGAGAGTAGAATATATCTGTAGCAGACTGCATGGTGGGAAAACCCTGTATCCCAAGTCTCATATCTCTGGAATGGCTCGGTGAGAATTTCTCCTCAGCCGGTACGAGCTCACATTGCTCTGTTGACCTTTTTGAGGTTCAGTTGATTTACCCCAGCTTGAAACCTGACCTTTTGTGTCTAGATAGCAAGGTGGCATAGAACTTCTGTGTCCAGATAGCAAGGTGGGAGAGAGCAGAGCAACACTTCCTAATCTCCACAAAGACTTCTGAAGCAGATAAAAAAGCAATGCCTCTGCTTTGCATTCTGTAACACTTTAGCAGAGCCAACAGGATGTGAAGCTGCTCTGAACAACATCAGAACAAGGGTTACATGTTCCTGTAACCTTAAAAATACAGGTGACACTGATTTGTGTTCTTTTCTGAGCTGAAATGATTGAGATGTAAGCAACCAGAGACGTGGCCCAAGGCACTCAGTCAAGTAGCACTGTCACCACAAAGACAGAAATAAAGATCATATCTGGGCACCAGCCTAAAAAGATTCTATGGACTGTTAAACTAATTAGGGGTCAGATAACATGTTCTCCCAGTCACTGGGATGGAGTCTGTCTGCCTTAGAGTAAAAAAATAATTGTGCCATAACTAGAAATGCTCACTGTCAGCTTCATGTCGTGTGTGAAACTCCATATCCTTTCAATGGCTGTGCAAAGCATTAGACTAGTNCCCCGAAACAACAATAAAAAAAACCCAACAAAAATCTGTAGTTTAAGTCTTCCTCCCCTTTTTATTAAGCAATACCAAGTGTCAACATAAATCTTGGAGCTCACCCAGAGGAAGTTTGGTATTTGATTTGAACATGCACAGTGCATCTCTAAAATTCAAACTTGATGTGGAGGCCAAGGCAAATGTATTTTGTCTTATAACTGTGTTACATGACAGCCAGATGTCGTGCTCTCAGCCTGTGAAACATTTGAAGCAGAAATTGTCTTTGCAGCATGGCAAACGACCTTTCTGTGTTTTATTGTTTGGTTGTTTGTATTTTTTTTCACTGCTAGGGCTTCACCTCCAGCCATTATTAAATTACTAGGCAGAGAACATGACACAAAGCTCAAGCTGATGTGAGAAAATAGAATTGTATGTATCCACACATGCATCAGCTCTGAAGAATTGATACTGCTCGTGTGATTGTTGGGTGTAGATATGATCCACCTTCAGGCTGCACTACAACAGTAAGTGCATCACTGCCCAAGATCACAGGGCCCCCTGTGATCTTCCTTGCTGATATGAGTCTGTAATTTCCTCTTCCTTCTCATCCTTCCAGTCTTAATTGCAGCAGGAAGACTTAAAAAAAAATTGCTATTGTTGGATTTCTAGTCAACAATATCCTGGGAAAAGCGCATTGGCTGTTCCACTGAAAAAGTTGCTACAAGATGATGTCATCTGGCAGTAGGGACCAAAACAAGACAGGGTATTGCAGCAGCTAAAAATGACAATCTGCAATGCACCAATATTTAGGTTTCATGGTCCCACATACGAGTTTTGGAAAAGAGATGCAACTAAACACTGCTGGAGTTCTGGCTGCTTGCAGGATGCACTGTGCCTGTATTAAACAGATAATTTGGTGTAAGAGAGGTAGAAAAATATTACACCTGAACAGAAGCAGACTGTTATATTTGCTCCAAAAATTACTTCTCTGCTTAATGGAGTGTTGCAATCCAAATGCATGTGGTTTATAAATCACCTTTTCTTTCTTTTTTTTTTTTTTTTTAATCATGCTCCTTTATTTTAAACCCCTTGGAAACACTGATAGAAGACGTATTTGTGAAACTGTTTAGCAAAATGTTAATTAGAGATTTGCTGTCTAGGAGTCTGGTGGGATGCTCAGATTTTTGCAGGAAAGGCTGTCTTGTGCAAGGCACCTTAGTACTGAGAGCAGATCACAGAAGGGCTCACTGGATCATTTGTAAGCTGTGCAAAAAATTATACGCAGGTAGCTTTTTTTTCATGGAGAGTTGGCTGCTGAATAGCAGCCCTACTGGGCTTTGAAATGTGTGATCACCTCTCCAAGAAGGCTGTGAACAGCAAGTAAAAAAGTGAGGATCCATAAGGACAGAAGGCATTATTTAATCCTCCTGCTAGAAGGCAAACACCAGGGCACGCAGTGCACAGGCAAGGCAGATGATATTGTGACTGAGAAGGGCAAAGCACACAAAAATTACAGAAATATGGATAGATCAAGAATTGAATTACCAGAGTTGTTATGGCTGTCTTAGACTTTTGATACAGTAAATATTATAATTATAAATACAATAACTATATATTTTATAATATATAACATATTATATTTTATATTATAAATATAATAATAATAGTAATTTTCCATTTTATTTCCTTTTTCCTTGGCAAGTGTTTTGTGACACAAGCAGACAGAATACTTACAAGTCTGATGAATGATTTCCAAAGACCCTGTATCCTGGGTGATTGCTGCCCTTGTGAGCAGGATCACTGAAACTCCCTGTGCAGGCAGTCAGTAAATCAGCAGATCCGTGTGTAAGCATTAAAATGGTTCCCAAAATGGGGAGAAATTAACTGCCACAAACCCTTTTTTTTTTTTCCTGTTCAAAATGGGAAAATGGAAGCAGCAGCTTAAATGAATTGAGTGAATGTTTACACATTCCATAACGTTAGATCTTATGGATTACAGAGTAAACCATGTTACCTGGTCAGGGAAGATCTGTTCAATTATTTTTAAAAGCAGTGTAGAATACCCAAGTGTCTGGGTGAATGATTATTTTAGGCCAGATAATTGTGTTCCTCTCACATAAGTCTCAGCTTCTTTGATCCAAATTTTAGCTCAGTTCTGCTTTTCATTTGTCTGATTTGGCTGTCTGGATACTTGGATTTTATCTGATATGCCTCCCCTTCAGCAAGCTTCTTATGAATTTAAACTTTTCTGTTTTCCTTTTATGTTTTCTCCTCAAGAACTCTGGTGTCTTTTACCTTGGATGTAGCTAAACAATGCTTGGTGTTATGTAATTGGAAAGGTGGTTGTGCTCAAGAACGCCTTAGACCTCATCCAAGCTGAATTTTAAATAGATTTAAATACTAGTAATGTGAAAACCAAGCAATGAAGTCTTCCTGGAATGTAACATTTCAGATTAACATAAGCCTTTTCTTTGTATTGTTTTCTAAAGCAAAATGTTTCATTCCATTCAACCCTAAACTGTATTTTCTCTGAAGTTTTGAATTTGAACAGGACATTGATTATTTTTTCCACAGAAAAACAACCTCTGATACTGTGGTTTGAATGTTTTTACCATTCGATTGCTAGGAATAGATTTTTATTGACTTCACATAGTAAGTTGCTCATAGAAATGCTACTTTTTCAGTTACACATGCTGGGATTATAAAAGATAGTGTTACCTGGGATAGAACACAGTCTGGTCTACAGCAGTCCCTGTGAGTTGTGCAATGTATGCACCAGCTCAGTCTTTGCTTTTACAAGTAATAATATTACACATTTCACTGTAGAGGCTGAAATCTTCAGGCTCTTCATTGTTGTTGTAATAATATATTTGTTTATGTAGTGCTTTGCTGTTTCATCCACACTCAATTTGTGTTGCTCTCCACTCTCTTGTCCTGTTGAGGTATTTTTGACAATGTTTATCTCTGTTGTTTGTGTCTATGGACTGACTACCATTCCTATTTGTAGTATCTAAACTGGCTTAATTTACAGTGTCTTTTGTTTGCAGCAGTCCTGAGTGTGAAAACACTTTTGCTTTTGGGAAAAGGTTATGGTCTGTGCAGTCCACCCTCAAACTCCCACTGAAGGCAGTGAGGGCAATGCAGGGACAAACCCTACACATCAGGCCCTGCTGATCTAACAAGTCTTGGGAGCAAGGATTGGTTGCCCAGGAAGGTTGTGGTGTCCCCATCCCTGGAAGTCTTCCAGGCCACATTGGATGGGGCTTGGAGCAGCCTGGGCTAGCGAGAGGTGCCCATAGCAGAGACTGGAACAAGATGATCTATCTAAGGCCCCTTCCAACACAACTCATTCTGTGATTCCATGAGTCTGTGAACTGGGATCCAGATCTCTGCCCATGCCACTGACCTCCCTAATTACTACTTGTTTAATTTTCTCCTAACTCCATTGTTCTGTATTTCCAGCTACTGTAGAGATTCAAGGAGGGGGCATAAAGAATGATCCCAGTGTGTGTTTGGTTGTCTGATGATGAGAATACCATCAGAAAAGGTGAAGAAAATTAGTTTAAATTCAGGGTTGAGGTGGAGTTGAACTCATAGT
>VWZS01008698.1:382065-399931 GCA_013397075.1 Rhabdornis inornatus | reverse complement strand
TTTTTTTTTTTTTTTTTAATCATGCTCCTTTATTTTAAACCCCTTGGAAACACTGATAGAAGACGTATTTGTGAAACTGTTTAGCAAAATGTTAATTAGAGATTTGCTGTCTAGGAGTCTGGTGGGATGCTCAGATTTTTGCAGGAAAGGCTGTCTTGTGCAAGGCACCTTAGTACTGAGAGCAGATCACAGAAGGGCTCACTGGATCATTTGTAAGCTGTGCAAAAAATTATACGCAGGTAGCTTTTTTTTCATGGAGAGTTGGCTGCTGAATAGCAGCCCTACTGGGCTTTGAAATGTGTGATCACCTCTCCAAGAAGGCTGTGAACAGCAAGTAAAAAAGTGAGGATCCATAAGGACAGAAGGCATTATTTAATCCTCCTGCTAGAAGGCAAACACCAGGGCACGCAGTGCACAGGCAAGGCAGATGATATTGTGACTGAGAAGGGCAAAGCACACAAAAATTACAGAAATATGGATAGATCAAGAATTGAATTACCAGAGTTGTTATGGCTGTCTTAGACTTTTGATACAGTAAATATTATAATTATAAATACAATAACTATATATTTTATAATATATAACATATTATATTTTATATTATAAATATAATAATAATAGTAATTTTCCATTTTATTTCCTTTTTCCTTGGCAAGTGTTTTGTGACACAAGCAGACAGAATACTTACAAGTCTGATGAATGATTTCCAAAGACCCTGTATCCTGGGTGATTGCTGCCCTTGTGAGCAGGATCACTGAAACTCCCTGTGCAGGCAGTCAGTAAATCAGCAGATCCGTGTGTAAGCATTAAAATGGTTCCCAAAATGGGGAGAAATTAACTGCCACAAACCCTTTTTTTTTTTTCCTGTTCAAAATGGGAAAATGGAAGCAGCAGCTTAAATGAATTGAGTGAATGTTTACACATTCCATAACGTTAGATCTTATGGATTACAGAGTAAACCATGTTACCTGGTCAGGGAAGATCTGTTCAATTATTTTTAAAAGCAGTGTAGAATACCCAAGTGTCTGGGTGAATGATTATTTTAGGCCAGATAATTGTGTTCCTCTCACATAAGTCTCAGCTTCTTTGATCCAAATTTTAGCTCAGTTCTGCTTTTCATTTGTCTGATTTGGCTGTCTGGATACTTGGATTTTATCTGATATGCCTCCCCTTCAGCAAGCTTCTTATGAATTTAAACTTTTCTGTTTTCCTTTTATGTTTTCTCCTCAAGAACTCTGGTGTCTTTTACCTTGGATGTAGCTAAACAATGCTTGGTGTTATGTAATTGGAAAGGTGGTTGTGCTCAAGAACGCCTTAGACCTCATCCAAGCTGAATTTTAAATAGATTTAAATACTAGTAATGTGAAAACCAAGCAATGAAGTCTTCCTGGAATGTAACATTTCAGATTAACATAAGCCTTTTCTTTGTATTGTTTTCTAAAGCAAAATGTTTCATTCCATTCAACCCTAAACTGTATTTTCTCTGAAGTTTTGAATTTGAACAGGACATTGATTATTTTTTCCACAGAAAAACAACCTCTGATACTGTGGTTTGAATGTTTTTACCATTCGATTGCTAGGAATAGATTTTTATTGACTTCACATAGTAAGTTGCTCATAGAAATGCTACTTTTTCAGTTACACATGCTGGGATTATAAAAGATAGTGTTACCTGGGATAGAACACAGTCTGGTCTACAGCAGTCCCTGTGAGTTGTGCAATGTATGCACCAGCTCAGTCTTTGCTTTTACAAGTAATAATATTACACATTTCACTGTAGAGGCTGAAATCTTCAGGCTCTTCATTGTTGTTGTAATAATATATTTGTTTATGTAGTGCTTTGCTGTTTCATCCACACTCAATTTGTGTTGCTCTCCACTCTCTTGTCCTGTTGAGGTATTTTTGACAATGTTTATCTCTGTTGTTTGTGTCTATGGACTGACTACCATTCCTATTTGTAGTATCTAAACTGGCTTAATTTACAGTGTCTTTTGTTTGCAGCAGTCCTGAGTGTGAAAACACTTTTGCTTTTGGGAAAAGGTTATGGTCTGTGCAGTCCACCCTCAAACTCCCACTGAAGGCAGTGAGGGCAATGCAGGGACAAACCCTACACATCAGGCCCTGCTGATCTAACAAGTCTTGGGAGCAAGGATTGGTTGCCCAGGAAGGTTGTGGTGTCCCCATCCCTGGAAGTCTTCCAGGCCACATTGGATGGGGCTTGGAGCAGCCTGGGCTAGCGAGAGGTGCCCATAGCAGAGACTGGAACAAGATGATCTATCTAAGGCCCCTTCCAACACAACTCATTCTGTGATTCCATGAGTCTGTGAACTGGGATCCAGATCTCTGCCCATGCCACTGACCTCCCTAATTACTACTTGTTTAATTTTCTCCTAACTCCATTGTTCTGTATTTCCAGCTACTGTAGAGATTCAAGGAGGGGGCATAAAGAATGATCCCAGTGTGTGTTTGGTTGTCTGATGATGAGAATACCATCAGAAAAGGTGAAGAAAATTAGTTTAAATTCAGGGTTGAGGTGGAGTTGAACTCATAGTGCCTTTACAAGTGTTTATAATGGGATGGGTGGGCGGCAGTACCGTGTCTCCTGACCAGCCTTGAAAAAGGGTGGTACCTCAGCCCTCTGTCTGTCCTTAAAACCAGATTCAAAACTCTACATCCAAAATTAATGATTATGCTAAATTTTAGAAAGAGATTAAAATTGAGGTTCATCCTTGTACTTATTGTGTCCTGCTACCTTACTATTGGCTGCACTTCACTTGGTGCACAGGCTTTCTGTATCTCACCTTCTGGATGTACCTGCTTGTCCCTATTGCCTCTGTAAGAAAATTGTGATTCTTTTTCTGTCTCTCACTTCAGTAAAACACAAGGAGAAAGCCCCTAATGGGTGATACCCTCTTCTTACCCCTTTTCTCTGAGATGTGTCTCCTGAAATGTTTATTTTGTGTTCTTGCTGCTTCATTGCCCAAGACATGAGTGGCTTATTAAGGAGATGAAAATAGATACAGTCACTTGGAAATTCCTATTGTTCTTCAGAGAGGCGACTGTAATGTCCAGCAGAGCAATGCCTGAGACCCATCTGTCAAGATAACAGCTGCTACTTTTTTCCATAGTTCATTTATAAGATCACTGAGATCAAAACTTAGAGATGGAAAAGACCTATTTATAAGAACAAACTGCTCTGTTAATAGCTCCTTTCCCTTGTGGCTCGGAAGATACTTTAAGGCTTACTGAATGTAGCCTTTCAGGATATCCAAGGCAAAGTATATTGGTTAATAATATTGTTGCTGGGTATGCTGTTGACTGGCTGACCATGGTGAAACTACAATGCTTGTTTCACAGGGTGAAATGAAGGTGAGTTGTACTCGCACAGCTGTCTGGTGACACAACCTGTTCTTTTTGACATCCAGCTCTTTGCTCTCATCACAAATGTACACTATTCCGTATTGTTACAGGATTCTGCTCTGGAGAATAGTCTCGAGTGCATGATTCAATGTAGATTTAAATTACTGAGATACAGGTTTCAAACTGTTACAGACATTTTTGTGCTTTCATTAATATCAGGGGAACTGTACCAGTTCACACCAAAGAGAATCTGCAACATCAGAAATTATGAGCAAAAATAGGAAACAAATGTGGCAAAAAATTAATCCTGTAGTAATATTATTTCAGAACAAACTCATAGTTTACAGGCAGAGTGATATTTATGACACTGACAATGTTTGCCTTGGAGCAGTAAAAGACTGTTTACCTTGAAAACAATACTGCAAAAATACTCCTTTTTTTTTTTAAACAGGTGCATTCTTAGTAGGTGGGAAGAGCAAATTATACATCCATGAAAAGATTTGTCCCTTTGATGAGTGTATCTCATCTACCTTTTAAAATGAAGATCTAGAAAAGTAAAATAACGCATTTCTCCAGTGGAGTCCTGCAGCAAATGACAAAGCTTCTGCTCAGCGAAGTGTTGGGTTTATCTGATGTTACTGGCAGGCTGAACTTCTGACAATACAGTAAGGGTTTCCCAACACGTAACTTGTTAATGAACTCTTCTCAGAGTTTATTCCATGTCTAGAAGGGGCTCTATCTCCTGTTATTCCTACAGCAGGGTTGCTGAGTGTATTGGTACACTTTAAGTGACTGGGTAGATCTGTGGTTAGAGTCTAAAGAACCTCAGGCAGTGTAATCCACTGGAAGGCATTTGGTGCACACATCACAACCAGCTTGGTTTTAAGCTGCATTTTTTCACTAATCTTGACTGTCATCAAGTAATTTTGGGTGGAATTAAGCTTGACTGTCTTTAGCTCCCTAGAAGTCTACAGTCTGTCCCTGTCAGTGGGGAGAGTGCCGCATCAAGATGCCTTTTCCAGCCCAGCAAGGGACTCATCCCTTGAGTGAGCCAGCAGCATGTTCCACCTGATCACCCTGGAAATTCCGTGTGTTATGCTGGAATGAGGCCCCTTGGTGGCCTCAAATTGGTGTCAGTGAAGTAATGTCTCATTTTTCTGCATGGAATTGCAGGCAGGAGGAGATGACTCCCCAGGAATTCTCCAAACACTTGTGAAGGGAGGGGCTGTTGCATAATGCTAGCTTATACCACATCTCTAAAATAAGATATTACAGGCATGTCTGACCAGTCTAGATCAAAAAGTTGGACACCCTGGATGAAAAGCATTGGACTTCTGCATTCTGTATGTTTTATATACATATGAGATCATGGTGGAACAGCAGTGTTTGCCTCTGACTTACTTCAAGTATATGTAATCTTGGCATATTGAGTGTGACTGGCTGACATACTGGCTCAGTGAACACCCATTTTAATAAACTGTTTACTTCTCTGGTTCTGTCCTGTGTGTTTCTCTCTTTTTTCAAGAATGTTTTTCCTTTGCTCCATCTTATTTAAGAACAGAGTAGCTGCTGATGTTAGACGATTGCTGTGTTTATCAAGGTGAGTCTCAGTGAAATAGTACTCTGTGAAGGAGCTGTAGCCATGCTGAGCATTAAGAAAGTTGGATGTGATAAAGAACCAAGTAAACAAGGACCTATGGGAAAGAAAGAGGATGTGGGGGGAAATGTTATTTTTCAGTTCCAAATGCACTAAAAGCCAACATAGCATTTTAATATCTTGGTATTAAGTGGTAACACATAAACAATATTCTTTTTCATGCTCAAATTTATTGTCTTTGGGCATGCCCAGAGAAGCTGTGGATTCCCCATCTGTGGAAGTGTTTAAGACTAGGCTGAACGGGGCCCTTAGCAGCCAGATCTAGTGGAAGGTGTCCCTGCCCATGGCAGGGAGTTGGAATGAGATGATCTTTGATGTTCCTTACAACCCTGACCATTCTGTGATTCTCTCCATAGCCCCTTAGTTCAGTGCCCTCGTAGAGATAGGTAGATCTGTCACTAGGCTGTTGTTAGCTTAAGGGAATCAGAAGTGTTGCACTTAAATTAAGATTTTTAGCACAAATTTTATTCAAAAGGAAACATACTACGAGGCTAGACAGCTGAAAACTAAAAATGCCCAATCTGAGAAGAGCTTATCATTAAAGCATACCTAACTGCTGGTAAGATTGTCATGTTGGGCTGGGAAGGTGTTTCTTCTGGCAGTTTCTTCCCTGGAGCAGAGGAGGAATTAAGAACCTGGTGCTTTCTCCCCAAGTCCCCTCTCATGTGATCTCAGAGCCATGCACAGAACTTTCACAAGAAACCTCTGAAGATGCTTTTCTGGTGTTTTTCCATGCTCTCTGTACCCAGATCTGTGTTGAGAACTCTGGAGTTCCACCTTGGGCTCTTCTGGTGCCATACCCTGAGAGACAGTGGCTGTCACGCTCACCCCTGTTGCAGTGAGGTTTAACCTGTTACACAAGTGTGTAACTTCCCAGTGAGAGGTCATCTGCACAGTTGTGTATGTGCCACAGGCCAAAATGTCAAATGCATGGCCCCAGAACACAGCCAGCCATGAAACAAAAAGGGAGGAGGGGAGGAAATACATGTGGCATTGGATGAGACTAAGAAAGAAACCAAGATGAAAAGAAAAAGAGATTATTTTATTGCTCTGTTCCCATGGTGCACTAGGTGTTCAGAATTCTTTGGGCAAGCTCTGCTGCTTGTGTGGGAAATCTTGCAGGCTCTCTTCTTTGTATTACAGCTGTGCTTGAACTGTTCTTTGTGCCTTTCGGCTGCTACCAAAGGGCAGGGACAGAAAGACCCAGACCAGTGAGGAACATTCCCTCTCTCTGTGTTACAGGACATGGTGTTTGGGGATAGCGAAACAAGAGATCCAGAGTATTTCTCTATAAATATATTTCTTCTAAAATGCTGCTTTAGACAGCTATCGCCCCCCTCATTAGCATTCCCACACTGACCTGATTCTGCCATGCTTATTCAAATGAAATTTGCCTTATGCTGCAATATATGTATATTTTACAGCTGAACTTTGTAACAGTAGCAAAATCAAACTCTAAAATAAAATTAGTTTTAAGGTGATGGGATACCAGAGGAATTGTTTTGGTCTCTTTACAACTTATGGAGAATATGCTTAGTGAGCCTCATATTTCCCTTGAAGGTGAATCTACTTTTCCTTCTCTTAAAAGTATGCAAATCCCCAAAGCTGCTAGGACAGAATAAGCCTTTCAGCAGAGTGAACTAGACAATTGCAGGTAATTTTCCTGGCTGTGAAGTTGAGCTAAGTGCAAGGTTCTTTCAAATTGTCTTGCGGTTGTACGCAACAGTGATTCATAGCCCACGGTGATGCATTATTGAAGAGTTGTCTGTTGTGTCTTCATTGCATGCTGTCAGCTGCATAATAAATAATTGATTGTGCTGCTCTTACTCCACATTAAAGATATATGAGTATCTAATACATGAAGAAAATGAAGCTGCAAGGCTGCCTGTGTTCAAAAGATGAAGTGTTACTGAAGTGTGCTGCGGTAGCAGGAACTGGGAAGTGCCCACCACCACTATCCATTTCCCACTTCTTCACTTTGAGTCAGTTTGTCATGGCAACAAATGGCACATTCAAGTCCTTGCTGCTGCCTTTCTAGACAAAACAAAATAATTGTGGTAAAGAGCTGATATGCTGCAGAGTTGTGCTTATCCCCTTCCTTCTTTTTCTTCAACTATTGTCCCTCTAGACTGAAAATTCCTTTAAAGTATTAATATTTTTTTTCTTAAGTGGCTGAAAACTGTCAGGAAAATGCAGTCTAAGACAGTAAATCCTTTTTTTCCACATAAGACTTTGTTTATATTAAGCAGAGAAAATGTTAGCAGGATAAAACTGAATGTTTGCAGTGGTACTAAACCTCTATTGTTGAGCCTTTCCCTGGAAAAGGCAAGGCTTCCCTTTGTGGTTCAGTTGCCAACGTCCCAACACAGGACACAGTAAGGTGGCTTCTATTCCACCATAGTGTAGGGAACGAAAGCATCTTCCAGCTCGCATTCGACAATCTTTAGTTCCATTACAATGGCCATGAGTAAAATAAATGAGACAAGAAATTTGTCCAGAAGTTTTGCTTTGGAAGTCAAATCAAGGGAATCAGAGGTGTGTGCTGCTCACTGTGTTGTGGCAGGAGCAGGCTCGTGGCCAGATATAACAATGGGTTACTGGGAGCTGTTGTTATGACAGAAATGTGTAAAACAGTGAATAGAATTTTGAGATAATAATGACATTAAAATGGAAGAAGTGTGAGATGTCTGACTGACGCACATCTGGATTCTGATGAAATGAGTTGGAGAGCTGGAATGAGTTGGAGTTAGGTCCTGGGAAGAAGAAGCACATGGCACTAACAGTATTTACCTAGAAAACTGTTGCTCAGATCTATGTGTTTAACACCAAGACACAGAGGAATTGGTTTTGTTCCTGAGGGAAACCACATGTTTTTTGGGTGTGTTAGCTTGAGACTCAGCCACAAGCTAAGGTGGGAATACTATTGAATGCAAGGAATGCTTTGCCACAGTATTTCAGAATTGAATCCTGAAGACAACTGATTTATTTTAATGTAAAATGCAGGTAACATTACAGTGGGGTTCTGCTGGTGTGAATCAACCTGGTATGTGATTTGTGACTTTATGGATGTGTTTCTCCCACTACTCCTATGCAATTGTGCTGAACTGTGCCTTCCTCTATACATTGGGAAGGCATCAATGTTGACACAAGGACTTTTGTGCGGTTGCTGGAACCTTTCTCATAATATATTTTCCACGCTAAAACTGGATATTAGTAATAGTTGCATGTTGTAAATGGGAGGGAGATAAGAATTTCCAGCCTTTGCTATATTCTCCTCACAGAATATGGATGTATTTTTACGTAGAAACAATATATTTTATGAGGAAAAAAATAAACACTTGAGATAAAAAATTCTTAACCCACAGCAACATTCACTCCTCAAAAAGTCCAAGGAACCAAACCCAAAGACATGTTCCTAACAGCACAGATTGATTACAGGGCATAATTGGAAATGTAGTGGCATTGAGGGGCATCAGAATACAGTTCCTGTTCTGAAGAGCCTCTGGTCTACATAAAATGAAACAGGATGGTGTCCTAGAAACTTCTGAATATCTGCCCCTCTTTCTGCTGCCAAAAAGTGGTCAGGAAGTAGCTGTCTTCAAGTGTATGTATTGCCTTTACGTTCTGTAGGTAACTACTGCTTGAAAAAATAAGGGAATAGAATACTTCATAGATGAATGATGCTGTTTTTTGAAAGTCATGTACTTAATTCAGTTTATCCCCTCAGTACTTGTGAGGTAAGTGAATCCCACTGTACAGGATAAAAAGAGAGCAGCTAGTGAAATCAAGAGATTTGTCCTGTATTAGGACCTTCATCTTAGGACTCCCAGAATTTGTCAACACTGCAGAGACAAATAATTCAGTAAACACTGGAGTCAGTGGAGCCTGGGCTGCAATTTTGCCTACTTCACTTAGGGATGGATGGCTGAGTTAATACCGCCTCACTAGGGCCCTATAAAAACTTGGCAGTCTAGCATTTGGTTTAAAGTACCTTACGTTTTGTAAGGTAGTTGACTGAGAATGATAAACAGTTCCAGGAGGTTATTTCAATCCTAACATCTAAATCTAGGTAGGATGAATCATCCTTGGATACAGCCCTCTTTCTCCATTAACCATAGGAGTAGCCTAGATGGCAGGCTGAGACACAGTTTCTACCTTTGAAGTGGGTAACATTAGCAGTGGAATTTGCACGTGAATTTTCCGCGTTCAGGCACAGAAGTTTGACAGACTATCTGCAGATGGCCTTCAGTGTTAACTCTCCGTCCATCCTTCTGTGGATAACAGTTTGGCCATGGTTTGGGGCAGGGTTTTATTGGGACAATAGGTGTATTAGGTGTCTAACAGCTGGGCTGACTCCATGTATTTGTGCTCTGTGATTGCTTATATTCCCAGCTGAATCATTCTCAGATTAAAGAAGAAAAGTAAGCAAAATGAAACTTAGTCTGTGGTGCAGCCTTTCCATTCCTGACCTCTCCTCCATATTTTCTCTGATAACAAAGACTGAGCCTTTCTCATGGTAGAACCTCTTAGAGGCTCTTCTTTCTATGCAGATTTTTTTCATTACGTGCATAGGATCTTAATGTTGGTATGATCCCTATTCCTCTGCCAAATGAGTTTGAAATTGGCTCAAAGATTCAGAAGTTTTTAGGCAAGTGCAGACAGTGTCATTTCATTAGCCCTCTCCCCTTAGGAAACAGACTTCAGTGATGGGATCTTAGCTAAAGTAGTGCAGTGGTAAAAAGTAGTGCAGACACAGCTGCAGACACACCTGTGTTTTAATAAGAAGTAATAACTTGTGTTGAACCTTGCCTGAAGTGTTTTCACTGCCAGTTTAGCCAAATGGCATTGTAGTCCTGCAGTTTGGATGGATCTGTGGTCATGTTCCTTAATAAAATGATCCATCTACTCTTTAATCTGCAGCTTCAATGAGCTGAACATCAGTGATTCAGTAGGACTTATGATCTGAAATGTCTCCTTTTCTACACCCACTTAATTTTTAAGACCTGATTTTCAATTAGGACTGTTTTCAAATCCGTGCCATATTCTGATAACCCAAGTTTGTGCAATTAATTATTTTCATACAATGATTGTTCCCTTTCAGAAACCTAAGGGTTTTTTTAACAAGTAGCCATATAGGCATCTAGATGTCCTTCTTCAGTCAAAACTCTTATTGACTGTTCTGACTTGCAAAACAATGTCATTGCTGAGTTCCTGATTGTGGTTTTTTTTCTCCTTGCTGTTAGCTAGATAAATAAAGATGTAGGCTGAAGATGGGCATCTATCCTTGTTGAAGAATATTAACTAAATCAATTTCTTCACCAAAAAAAAAAAAAATCAATTGGTGCATTAGCAAGAGAGAAAATAAAGCATTGTGCTGTTCTAGCTCCCAGGAGCCTGCATAGCCAACTCTAACTCTCAGAACCAGAGATAGAAAAGATCTAAAGTTCACATCTAAATCCGTATCGGAACTTCTTCAGGGCACATGGAGTCTCTGACTCATTTCCAGACTGGATGTGCATTTTAAGGGCACTCACATAAACATTGACCCTCCTGCCAGAGCTTCAGTGAATACAGACACCTTTGATTCTGCATCCCAATTTGTCTTCCAAAAGCAGTAAGGTGATGATAGAGGAAGTTAAACTTGTGAATCCATAACATCATGAATTTTCAGCTGTTGCTGAAAATAGAATGTTGCTGTAAATATAGAAAACCTGATTTCTTCTACAAGGCCTAACACATGTTCTATGGGCATTTTCTAGTGCAATTAATTAGTTTTTAAATGGTGTATCAGACTAGCAAGCTCATGGGAAGATGGAAATGTTACTTTAAATGGGAAACATTGTCCAGGAGCTGTTGTCAGAATGTCTGAAGAGTTAATTCTGATTCTGCCACTGGTTTGATGTGGGATGTTTAGTAAACCATCAGAGCTTTAAGCTAAGAGTTTTAATGGGATTTGGTTACAAAGTGAAATGAATGCATAATAAAGTATTGTGGAACTTTGCATCTGAATCTGAACTTTCAGATTGAGGCTATTTTATAACAAATATCTTCTTTACCTCCTTGAGCTAATGTGAAGAATAATTAATGTTTGCATACTGCTTTGAACATGCAAACTGTAATGACAGTACTAAGTTTTAATATTAAAACTATTAAATATTGGGATTCTGTAATAGTCTCCTTCCATTTCATAGAATCATAAGGTTTTATGATGTGTTTAGAAATAAAAGTGCTCTGAGGAAGGACTGTCACTTAAATTTAAGATCAAATACTTCAAAAAGGATTATATGATTTGCCTGAGAGTTCCCTCTGAGCTGTTTCTCCCTGCCTGCCCTCCCCTAACACAGGCTGAATTTCTATATTACAAATTAATCCATCCTAGACTGTAGCTGGAAAACCTTGTTCAGGAGCTGCTGTGGCTTCCCAGCCTGCCTGGAGGGGTTTGTGGATATCACTGAGCTGATACATTATATAATAAGTGAATTTCCTCCTGTATTGGTAAGGCCACTCCTTGAGTTCTATGTCCAATTCTGGCCCCTCAGTTCAGGGAGGATATTGAGGGGCTGGAGTGAGTCCAGAGAAGGGCAGTGGAGCTGGGGAAGGGTCTTGAGGGTAAATCCTATGAGGAACAGCTGAGGGAGCTGGGAGTGTTTGTCCTGGAGAAGAGGAGGCTCAGCAGGACCTCATCACTCTCTACAACTCCCCGACAGGAGGGGGCAGCCAGGTGGGGGTCAGGCTCTGCTCCCAGGGAACAAGTGACACAACAAGAGGAAATGGCCTCAAATTGTGCCAGGGGAGGTTTAGGAGGACATTAGGAGGAATTTCTTCACAGAAGGGGTCATTAGACATTGGAATGAGCTGCCCAGGGAGGTGGTGGAGTCACCTGGATGTGGCACTCAGTGCCATGTGCTGTTTGACAAGGTGGTGTTGAGTCATAGGTTGGACTCAGTGATCTCAGAGGTCTTGTCCAACCTCATAGATTCTGTGATTCTGTGTACTTGCATCAGAGCACACATTCAGCACTTCATTATTTTACTGTGAAAAACTAAAGGATTATGTCAGGCACTAATGGTAATGGTTGTGAAGCATTTCTTACGGGCAGGTTATTCCGTAGTTCTCTTTCTAAGGCCTTGGGCACATGCATAGGTGTGTCTGGAAGACCAACTTGGACAAATGTTGGGCTTGGCTAATGGCTAATTTTCCTTAATATGGCATTTGATTTTAATATTGATGTAAAATATCTGGACAGAGAACCCCACTGGAATAATCAAACACTGTGTGCTCATAACTGCAAGTCCAAAACTCCATTGCCACTGATTTAACTACTAATGAATTTGTAGACATCTATGTCTGAGCTCTTGTTTGGACTTCCCTTTATTCATTGCGAGAAATAGGCACTACTGGAATGTGATTCATTATGTCCTAATGTACATCCCTAGATCTGGTTAGATTAATTGCTCCCTGAAAATGCATTTTTCTCTGAGTTGATTATCTGTTTTCTCTGAGTAATTAGCTCAGAAGTAGCTGGCTACATCTTAGAAGCCTAAAAGTTGGTAAAATGAATTCTACTTTTTTAGTTTCTGTTTTTCATTCTGGCACATCTCTTCATATTTACCTTTGATTCATAGTACAGACTTTTTAAGCAAGCAAAATATGCCTCTTTGTTATTGGACAATAATTGATGGTTTTCACTGAAAAATAAAATTTGTGCATCAAGCTGATCTGTTAACATAACTGCTTTAATGGAAAGAAACTAGTAAAACTGCATCTTGGTACTGGATCTTAAAGACACTTTTTTCTCAGCATTTTCTTTCAAAGCTGGACTTGTTGATGTTCTTTGCAACCAGAGTCTTTCTCAGATTAATGAACTTCTCTTTGTACAACCCCTTGCATAGGAGAATCATGGTGTATGACCACAACACTGGCTTTACAGCACAACAAAGAAAGGATTGATTCTAATATATAAGTATCAGCCCAACCTTGCAATATTCAGGGTAAAGCATTCTAAGTACCGGGTACTTCTAAATTGAAAGCTACTGTAATTATCCACAATTTGAAAAGAAAAGGAGAATAGCTAATCATAGCAGTGCTCTGTGAATGTTTGTCTATTTGCTGAGGAATCTGGGCATGTGTTCAAAACCCATGGATTGAAACAGTGCCCATCCAAAGGAACAAGTAACCTGTTCTGCGACCGTCTCTCGTGGCTGAATGAAAACCTGGAAGAACGAGGGTGGTAGAACATTTATATAAATGCCTTTGCTGTTTTCATATTTGTGACTGCAGAGTCTCTTTTTCCTGTATGAGGAGCAGACACATGCAGTTGTCACGTTGTGTAGAGGTTTCACACACATGGTGTGGGATGGCCCCGTTTGTGTAACACATGTTATTAGGGGCAGACCTGGATCAGGCACCTGTCTTGGGATTCTCTCCTCTGCTGCCTCCCACTTGTTCCTTGCCTGCTTTTATCCACTTAGGCAGGGAGCTCCACTGTGCAAACAGCTCTTCTGTATGTCAGTGCAATGTTTGGTGCAATATGGGTTGTAACCTATTGCATTGAGAATAATAAAAATTATTTCCATTTTAGAGCCTAAATTACAGGAAGGCAAAGGTAACAATATGGTACTACTGCAGTTGTCTCTCCTGCCTTTTGAATGAGGCTTTGAAGTGAAAATGGAAATGAGCAGCTGATGTGACCAAGACATTAATTGTTCAGTCCTTCCCTCTCCTCCAGCACTTAAATTTAGATGTAGCCCAGACTGAAACTGTGTGTCTTGTTTTGGCAGGAATGCTACAGAATGGAAAGAAGTTTGATTCCTCCAGAGACAGAAACAAGCCTTTCAGGTTCAAGATTGGCAGGCAAGAAGTCATTAAAGGATTTGAAGAAGGTGTTACACAGGTACTAATAAATTGTTCTGGCTGAACCTGGAGCTGGCTGAAGGGTGTGTGAGCTCAGCAATGTCCAGGGCAGTGGTGACAGGACCAAGTGGAAATAACAGTGTAGGATATGGAGTATTTTTGTGAAAGCATGGTATTTCCTGTAGTTTCCATCCATCCATCCATCCATCCATCCATCCATCCATCCCTCCATCCATCCCTCCATCCATCCCTCCATCCATCCCTCCATCCATGGCTATCTCCTGCTCACGAGTCTTTCCCCATGGAATGTATTTGGGAGGGGAGAGGTGAAGTCCCCTCCCAAGGTGCCATATAAGCCCTGTCTCTCTCCCGTGGGCAGCTCCACAAACAGACAGCAGTGGCCTCTAAAATGTTGAGGTGGCAGCTTTTTATGGAGTGACCTCTATTCAGCTACTCCATAAAAGCCCAAGCTGCCCTTTTTGATTACGTCCATGACCCAGCTAGAGATTCTGACCCTGACTGAATAAGGTACCAAACTGCACTGTTACATTTTTATGACTTTAGACTCAGCTTTATGACCCAGCTACAAAACATTCACTGACCAACCCTATGCTGAAAGAAAACTGCCCTCCATTATTACAGTGTGAGTACCAGCACAGTAAAAGCCCCACAGTACAATTCACTGCCAGGTCTTGCTTTTTGTGCAGTGCTGTGAGGGCCCCCACACATGAGGAGTGTGATCAGGCTGCTTAAGAGCACGAGTGAATGAGATCAGGGTGCAAATTCCTCCTGACTTCCCATTTCAGGATCCAAGAGCTCAGTGTAGGATGCAAGTGCTCAAATACTCTTATAGGAACAACTTTAACAGGAACAACTTCTTACGCTTAAATAGAGAGAAGGGAAGAATGCAAAATGAGAAACAATCCACTGAGGAATGCTGCAACTATGCTTTTCCAGAGCGGGGTGGCAGAGACAAGGGTTTCCAGCCCTATGGAGAAAGCAGTGCAAGCATTCCCTACTCTCCAGCCAGAGAAGTCCATTTGAGGAATCCTAGACTGTGAAAAACGCCATTTTCCACTGAAGGATTTGAGTTGGACTGTTCAGTATTTGCTTTGCAGAAAGGCCTAAGAGAGCTCAGGACTGCAGAGCTGTAGGAGCTAGAAGCCAGTGCAGATGAAGCAGCATCAACAAGCCCTGGGTGAATCAGTTCATCCCTTCCTTGACCACTCTCACTCCCTGACTCTTGTCCCTTAGAAAATAAGTGGCCTGAGAGCCATTCCAGAAACCTGTGTGGCCACACGCTGCCCTCCTGCTCCTCCTAGTGGATCACTGACACAAGTCGAGCTCGTGGCTGTCTCCTTCCACCCCAGGGTTTGAGGGATTTGCAGAGTGTGCTGGACAGAGTCTCTTGGAACAAGGCAGTTCCCTATCTCCAGCACGCAGATTTTGCAAACCTTGGTGTAATGACTGTGAGATGTCAGCAGGGTCTGCGTTTCTCTGCTCTGCTTCTTACAGTTCAAGTTTGCCTCATCCCTAAAACTGGCACGATCTACCAGCTGCCTGGTTTGCAGGGACACATCCAAGCACTGGACAGCCAGCCCCATGCAAAATGTCTGTGGGGACCAGGGGAGGTCATTAGCTTGGACATCCTCAGCCCCATGCCATGAGTACTCCTTGAATGTGGGAAAGTTCGTATCCACATTTGTCTTCTACCCGAAGTAATTGACTCTCTAGCTTTGGTATATTTTATAGAACCTGAAATACTCAACCTGAAAAAATTCTCAGCAGGAGCTATCACATAATCTGTAGTCCAGTGATGTGCCTGATCTTGGGAGAGAGGTCTGAGTTAAAGTCACTGCTTCAAATCGGGGGATGTTTCTTGTGAAACAAGAAATGTTTCATATTAGCCAGAGAATGTTCCAACACCAGTGTATGGTGCAGGAACAGCAATTTGAAAATGTTCCAGGATACTCAGTTAGAAGATAACTCCAGATCTAGGTGAGCAGTTCCCTTCAGAGCCAGCCTGGAGTGAGGGAAATCAGCTTTCCTTCCCATCCCAATGGCAAGGGCTCTCTGCCTGGATAAGCAGCATAAGTGAGATGTCTACCCTGGGGCTTGGGGCTTGGACTGAATTTAGGAAAATAAGTGCTGAACCTGGCTATGTTGGGCGCCGATCTGTCATGAATAGAGAGCTATGAGGGCCTTTTCCTTGTGCCTGCTGATGGTGTTCCTTGTACCCTGTGCTCTGCCAAAGGAACTCAGACCTCCTGCAGCCCATCCCAGTATAGGCAGGATGGACCAAACATGACTTTGTGTCGCTTCCTGGCTGGTTCTGGCAGTTTATATAACTGCTGTGAGAGGCCAAAGTGGTGAGGAGTCCCATGCCCATGTCTGAGCTATTTATGGCAGCTTCAGCTGGAAGCAAAACCATTTGGACTTAGAATCATAGAGTGGGTTGGGTTGGAAGGGACCTTAAAGATCTTCTTCCATGCCCCAGACTCAACAATCTTAAAGGTCTTTTCCAAACTAAACAATTCTATTAATCTGGTTATCTCAACACTCCTTGATTCTTTAAATCTGCCAGGTAGTGATTTTTTTTGTTTGTTTTCTTCCTAATCTTTTTTTTTTTTTTTTTTTTTTTTTTATGTCGTCTCTTCTCCTTTCTCCAACATCCAAAACCCAGATGAGCTTAGGACAAAGAGCAAAGTTGACCTGCACACCTGAGATGGCCTATGGAGCCACAGGCCACCCTGGGGTCATACCTCCCAATGCCACGCTCCTCTTTGACGTGGAGCTTCTCAGGTTAGAGTGAACGTTCCCGGGGGAGTTGGCTGGAGACATCTGTTAANACAAAAGGTGCTCAAAAAAAAAAAAATCCAATGTACGCCTTGTACATGAACGGGCATTAGCCAAACAGAGTTACCTGCGCTGCCACTTTTCTCAACTTGTATGTTCTGCTTGCTGCTGTTTTAAAAAATACTGTCTCATTTAAGAATTATAAGTATATATATAAAACAATAAAATCTTGATACTTTACTGTCTCTCATCCTGTTTTTCTCTTCTGGCTACCGGGATGCTTTTTGCTGTATAAGAAGTTCTTCAATCATCAACCCATTTTTTGTTAATTATTCCTCGTACATGAAATATGTGTAGCTCCATGCATTACTTCTAGTGATGGCCCAGTGGAAGACCTCTGTGGAACCAGAGGTACCAGGGACATGCAGGTAAGGGGTGCTGGGACAGTTTTCCTGACTCTCCATTTCTGCTGCCTCCATGGCTCTTCAACTCTGGCCAAAATTTAGCTGCTGAAGAGATGGAAAGTGCTGCTTGTCAAAGGCATGCAGTGCTGGTCTAATTCTGTGCCTTTACAACAGTAAAACTAGTGTAATATTTTCTACTGGAGCTGAGCAAGGCTGGAAGAGAGCCAGATTATGTGCATCCACCTTTCAAAAGAAATCTGAACTGTGGGATGATGTGGCCACTGAATACTCCAGAATTTTTAGGCTTCATCAGCTGCTGCTGTTTACAAAGCCTGCAAACTGACCATGTGCACTGGACCTCTGGCACTTGAAACTCAGTAATATTTATTTCATTTGCTGCTTATATGAATTCATGAAATGCTGGTTTCTCCTCTGGAGACAGGAAGATGTGTTGGCTGTTAATTACCTGGATTTGGGAGCAGGACCTGATCAGCAAAGCTTTCTCTGTGCTGTTATTTTGCCTTGTTGGATTTCTTTCCATTAGGCTCATTGTTCCTCTTTGCTGTAGAAAACTAGGGCATCACTGGATCATGATGTTACTTTTATTTAACTTGACTGTAAANATAAGTTTGTGGTGTCCGTATTTGCCTTTTATTAGAAGCTTTGCTCTGAGGAAAAATGTCTCCTGGTGTAACATTTCCGAGTTGTACATTTTATTTAATTTGCATGTACGAAGAATTCACGGTGATGACTGAAAATATATACAAATATAAACATATATATATATATATATATA
>VWZS01008698.1:281479-382026 GCA_013397075.1 Rhabdornis inornatus | reverse complement strand
GTCAAAGGCATGCAGTGCTGGTCTAATTCTGTGCCTTTACAACAGTAAAACTAGTGTAATATTTTCTACTGGAGCTGAGCAAGGCTGGAAGAGAGCCAGATTATGTGCATCCACCTTTCAAAAGAAATCTGAACTGTGGGATGATGTGGCCACTGAATACTCCAGAATTTTTAGGCTTCATCAGCTGCTGCTGTTTACAAAGCCTGCAAACTGACCATGTGCACTGGACCTCTGGCACTTGAAACTCAGTAATATTTATTTCATTTGCTGCTTATATGAATTCATGAAATGCTGGTTTCTCCTCTGGAGACAGGAAGATGTGTTGGCTGTTAATTACCTGGATTTGGGAGCAGGACCTGATCAGCAAAGCTTTCTCTGTGCTGTTATTTTGCCTTGTTGGATTTCTTTCCATTAGGCTCATTGTTCCTCTTTGCTGTAGAAAACTAGGGCATCACTGGATCATGATGTTACTTTTATTTAACTTGACTGTAAACTATTTGTATGGTTTTCTACTAACAGATGTTTTGATGGTAATATTTCAAACAGTTGTGCTGTTTCTCTATCTGTGTTAGGAGAACACTCCCAGCCTGAGCAGTCAGACAGCAAAGCTACAGAGATGACCCCAAGGTGAAACCTCCTAGAGTTGGGAAAGGGAATGAGCACAGAGAAGCAAGACTGATCATCTGGCCAGGGACCATGGCTCGTGGTCTTCTCTATCCAGGTGTTCATTTTACCCACAGAACTGCATTTATTTCAGCTTATTAATTAATAAACCCATAAATCTGTATCTTACAGATTTTATACACTGAGTGGAGTAAATTTTTTTCTTACTCTGCTTTCCATAAAGAAATGAAGGGATTTTCAGAATCCTTTTTTTGGTGGAAATCTCAGGTCACTGCAGCAGCTGGGTTACACGTCCCCTAGTAGTTCTTTTATTTAGGGCATGCTAATCTCCTGTTAAAAATTGGTAATTGGATCTGTCAGGATCTGATGTCCACCAGCTTTTCCAAATCATTTGAAAAGATCCTGCTCTCCTTTGCCACTGCCCTGGCCTCTGTCCTTGGCCTTCCTTTCACCACTGGGTCACAGACTGCACCTCCCAAAGTCTTGGTTAAAGGTGATGTGGCTCTGTTGTGCCTGTCAAACACAGTGTGATCCAGCACATTGGTCCAGGTTGTTCCTATCAATGGCCCAGTTTAAGTTCATTGTTAATTAAATGAAAAAAAAAAAAAAAAAAAAACAACCCGAAGTGTGATAGAATCACAGAATGGTTTGGGTTGGAAGGGACCTTAAAGACAATTTTGTTCCAGCCTCCTGGCGTGGACTGGAACACCTTCCATTAAACTGGGTAATTCAAAGCCCCATCCAGCCTGGCCTTGAACGTTCCCAAGGATGGAACATCCACAACCTCTGTGGGGAACCTTTGCCAGTGTCTCATCACCCCTCTCAGTAAATAATTTTTTTGTAATCTGTGATCTAACCCTGCCTTCTGCTAGTTTGAAGCCATTCCCCCTTGTCCTGTCACTCCAGGTTCTTGTAAATAGTGTCTGCATCTTTCTTGTCAGCTCCCTTCAGGTACTGGAAGGCCACAATTAGGTCACCCCAAAGCTTCTCTTTCCCAGGCTGAATAATCCAAATTCTGCCAGCCTTTCCTTATGGGAGAGGTGCTCCATCCCTCTGATCGTCCTGGTGTCCCACCTCTGGACTTGCTCCAACAATTCCATGTCCTCCCTGTGCCAGGGAC
Organism: Rhabdornis inornatus; assembly: GCA_013397075.1. Taxonomy (NCBI): domain Eukaryota; kingdom Metazoa; phylum Chordata; class Aves; order Passeriformes; family Rhabdornithidae; genus Rhabdornis; species Rhabdornis inornatus. The sequence continues at coordinate 380,282 of VWZS01008698.1, read as the reverse complement.
CCCAGAGCTGGATGCAGCTCTGCAGGTAGGGTCTCACCAGAGACCAGCACTGGCTTTGGGCCCTTTCCTGAATGCCCCAACAGTGAATGGCAATGCCAAGGATTGTGTGAGTGCCCCTGGAATGGCCCTGTGCTCCCTCCATCCCCTCTGGGCCTTGCTGTTCGGGAGCTTCTGCTGCATTTGAGGCAATGGGCAGGGCATGGCTCGGCGCTTCTGCTCCTGCAGGTTTCTCACCAGGAAAACCACATTCCTGCTGGGCTCCGGAGCTGATTGTACTTGATTTTATCACCTCTATCTGCAGAGCTGCCACTGTGCTCTTCCCTTCTGCCCTCCCAGCACAAACCAGCCATTACCCATTCTGTAAAATCCTTATTACGGCTGGCTGATGAAGCTGTCCCTCATCGTCTCCTCTCTGCAGAGACCTTGGTTGGAAACAGGGATTATTACATTTTTCATGCCAATTTCATTAAAAAGGAAAAATCTGAAAGGAAAACTAATTGTGCTTCGTGATACTTAAGGAAATTAAGTCTTCAAGGAAATGTAATCTTCAGCTCTTTATTCGACTGCAAATGCGTTAATTTATTTAATTGTATCATCGATCAACACAGTACATAAATTTATTACCCCTGTATAATAGATTGGAAAAGATTTACCGTCATTGCCTGTGTAATCAGATGTACTCTTGTTACTAATTTCTAAACAGATTCAATGGGAAAAAAGTGACCTTCCAGTCTTAATTTCATGCCCTACTTCCTGAAAAATTAAACGGAGAGTGAGCACACACAAAACCAGCACAGATGCAGAATGCGAGGCTGGTAACATCTGCTTTATTTGCTGCCCCTCTGCCATTCATGAGCTGAACTCATTTCCCTGTTCTTTGATATTACATTTGAAACAAAATCTTGAGTAGATCTCATCAAAACAGTCCTCCAGGCATTCCATTTTCATTCCCCCTGTCTTGCAGGTACAAATTATTATTTCATTATTACATGTGCAGGGACATTGAAAGCCCTGAACAGGCACTGGAAGAAACCTATGAAATGGAATATTTAATGAAAGATGGCAGCTGAGCTCTCAGAGAAATCAAAAGCTGCTGATCTTGAGGATTCATTGAAGGAATTTTTATTAATCTTATTGCCCTAAAGAATTGCTTTTTATGTATGTTTTTCAAACAGCATCAAATCCTCATCAAAACAGACACTGCAGTGCAAGCACCATGGTCTCTGCTATTGACAGAAGCAATGTGGTATTTGCATATGATTTAAAACAAGGCTGGCAGCACACAGCACCATTATTGGCACTCTGGTATTAATTATCAGTGTTCCTTACTTACTAGAACCATAAACCCAGCATAGCAACAAGCACCTCCAGTTCCCATTTCAGCAAGGAGCCTTCTCAATGCCCAGTAGTTGGTGTAAATGATCTCTTATCCAAGTGTTTGGTACATGGATGTGTACATATATACATGGCACATATAAATACATATATATATATATATATATATAAAATATACATACATGGGAGCAAAGCAGTTTGTAATCCTTGAAAAGCTGTGGATGCTCACATAGAAGCAAATCTCCCAGTAGTATTTAATTAATTAAAACATTTTTAATGCAATCTGGTTCTTGCCTGAGAACACTCTGTGTTTATCTGATAGGCAGGCCCTGGAAGCCAGGCTGGCCATGGAAGGACTGATCACCTTACCCAGCTTCTGGGCTCCAAGTCTCCCAGTGGCTGTTCCTGACCTTAGCCAGGGTTAGTGCAGCCTCCAAGGCTTCTTGCTGCAAAAACAGCATCAGTTTTAAGGGATGGATGGATGGATGAAGGGATGGAGGAATCACGCACTAAGCACACAGTAAGCATGGCTCTGCCTCACATCCCCAGTGCATGTGTGCAACAGAAGGCAGGGCAGATCTGCCCCAGTGGGATGCTCTCAGGTCAGGATGGGACTTCAAGCACCCACCCAAAGCTGAAATCACACCTCAGCCATCCTGGCTGTTTTCCCCCAGAGCCGGCTTGGAGCTCACTCTTCATGAGCTATTACTGACCTTTTCTTTGGAGCATCTATTAATTTGTAAGAGTTCCTTTGAAGAATGAAGAAAATAGGACCATTCACTGCAAAATGATGAGTGTTTAGTTTCTCATTGGTTCCAGCTAGTAACTGTGACTATTGCTGTGAGCCCCTTCCAGCTGCCAAATGAGTTGCACAGCACAGGGCAGCTGAGAGAGATCTCCTCCAGGTGAGATGTGGGCATTGTTCCCACAGCTGGGCACCCTCATCTCACACATGGACATCCCTGTACCCACGGAGACAGATGTGCTACAGCTCCTGCCTGCATCAAACACTCCTAACAGCACAGGTTACATGCAGGAGGAGCACAGTGTGAAGCCTGCCTTGATTAAAAAAAGCAAAATATGCAGACATTTATTTTTTCACTGAATGGACACAGTATTGTTACTGACATGACAGATTCCAACAACAAAGTAATTTCAGAAAATGGAAGCATTCCTCTCTGACGGTAGAATGTACTGAAAAACAAAACTGAATTACAAATCCCAGGTAAAGTATATTGTTATCTGCCCTGGTTCTGCACTGCCTGGAAGTTGTCTGGTCAGGGAGTGGAACATCACATCCATGCAAATAAATCCTCCGAAGGCAGGATACTACCCACATTCACACAACTTCCAGCTGGTTCACAACACAGGCAGAGGTTATTCTGTCCCACTTCCAAAAGATACTGCACACTCTGGATCACACTCGTTTTTATATACAGGACATGACTACTGAAAAAAGAGCCAAAAAACCATAAATTTGTTTTTCCTTTACCAGATGCTACACCTAAAAATATATGTACAGAAAATGTGTTACAGTTCAACCATGCCAAGTAGAAAACAATCACACTACAGGTATCAAAATTAAAACCTTAATCTACTGTCTCATCTTGGTCATGTGTTCTTCACACCAAATCCTCAGTCCAAACCTGGGACACACAACAAAGCCCTCTACACTTTTTTTTTTTGTTTTTTTGTTTTTTTTTTAGTGTGAGAGCTGGATTGTTTCACTGCAGTTGATAAGAGCAGGCATCACCACTGGGAACAAGGTACTTGGACTGGAGTCCCCTTATCAGCTGGATCCTTTTAAAAGCTGTTCATCTTCTACAGTTTGTGAAAGAAACTTTGTTACAAACATGGACTTGCAGTTGCTTTGTTCAGTCAAACACAGAACCTGCTGGGTCCCTTCTTGAAAGCTCCTCCTAGACGCAGGTAAATGCAGCCTTTGCCAGGTCACCCTCAGCACATAGAAGCCATGTCGCCTTGGGGGATTTAATCTTACAGCAGATCTTTGTGTGTTCTACATTTACTTAATCTTAATCTGAAGATATAAAGACTCGTATTGCAGCTTATCAAATTTTTAAGAGAAAAAACTACACTTTGTTAAGAATTCCTATGTTTAGGCCAAAAATTCGATGGCAGGGCTTGAAAACAGTTTTCCAAAAAAGATCAGTTTATTTTGGCGGGTCTGTGTTTATTCCATATTTTTCCTTGAGAAGCTTAAGCTGTTCTTCTTTCTTCTTTGTGTCCATCTTTTGGAATGCCTGTAATTAGGAAAATAAAAGATGTAAGAAGACAAAATAAGCCTCTTATCTTATGACAAGTTATTTCCCAGTATCTGCAACCAACATCAGTATGAACTCCATCACCATCACACACACAGAGCATTGTTTGATTCTAGTCCTTGGAGAATGTTGCAGAGCCCTGGATGCCATCAGTGACACAGAGGACATCGAGAACTGGAGACTCTTTATCCATAAACAAGATCTCACCTCCTGCTGCAATGTGCTGTGCAATTGTGGGGCCTCTGCACCCTTTTCTCCAGAGTACACTCCCCACAAACATGTTTTTCACACCCTTTGTCCAAAGGTACTTTTTTTGCACGCAAATCACCAAAGTAAACCGGAAACTGACCATGTATCCCATTCACTCCCTCTAACAATTTGGATTTTATTTCTTAAAAATACCCCAGCAACTGTGTTTACAAACTGATGCTGGGGTTATTTTTTGGTGACAGCCCTGTTCAGATGTGACTTCCCCAGCCCAGGTGCACATACCCTGTTTGCGTTGTAGTACAGAACCACAAGGTATCTGTTGCACACGTTGAACCCTGACAGGTGGTCACAGGCGTTCTTGGCATCGAAGATGTCCTCATAGACCACATAGGCTGTTCCTCTGGTCTCAGGGGTATTTCCACTGCACAGCAAACGCAGAATCAAGGTCAGGTAAAATGAACAAGAATTAGTTTGTTTATTTCACAGTGACTGAGATTAGCTGAACTAATGCAACTTCACTAAAAAGCAATTTGTTAATTTTCTAGGTATTAAACTACATCCCTGCTTTCCACACCAAATAGTTCAGAGCCAGAGACAACAGGAAAATCTGCTGTATTTTGCTCCATAAGGGAACGGCACCTCTCCACAACAACTGGGTTGTTGAAGCTTTTGTCAGGGCTGCCATGTTGTGTCTCGAAATAATTTAAATCTTATCATAGCAATTAGCTGTTATTTAATATTACAAGATCTGGCTGTCAGTTAGCGGCTGGCTGGATCAGATGTGTCCCTAGGATGCAACAGGGCTCCTGGCATATCACAAAGCCAATTTAAGAGGCAGAACAGCCCTGCTGGTGCAAGCCCACTGTCAAGGCACAGCCATCACCCACGGGAGCACCAATTCCATGTCCTTCACCTGAGGGATGGGATACATGTCTGGGCACCCAACAGTAATGAGCCCAGAGAGGCTGCAGTGTTCACAGATCCCAAAGGTCTCAACTAGAAGACGATGATGGAAACTTCAGTCAGAACAACTGTCTCTAAGGTGCTTCTGAGAACTCCTGAGGACAAGTGGTATCACACATATCCACACTGGGATCTGTGCAAAAGTGAGGAGAGTGGGATAAACACGGCACAAAGTGCAAGAGCCTTTACAAAGGGGCTTACACATTATGCCTTGGCACTGATGATGTTGAGATTTCTGTGGGAAATTACATGAATCAGTAGCTCTGAACAAACTGCTGGACAAACACATCAGTGCATCGCTTCAATGGAAAGCCCCTGATATGTCCTAATTCTATGTCCCACTATCATGCTGTTCCAGCCCACGTTTGCAGAAAACTTCAGCACTGGCTCTCCTGTATGCTCATTAGCAAAGAATTCCACCTGTTTAGCCAAACAGTATTTACACTGCCCCTTGTTCCCTCAGCCACTTCTCCAGTCATATCCACTGCCCCTCCTTGTTCAAGAAGGGCCTGTCTGGTATCACATCCCAGCATGGCACCAGCAGCACATGTCCCCTTAGTGTCCTCTGCTTAGTGAGGGCAACTCTGTAAAACTCACTTTACACAACAATCAATCAAACAAGTTACCCAGAGAAGCTGTGGATGCTCCAGCCCTGGAAGTGTTCAAGGCCAAGTTGGATGGGACTCAGAGCACCTAGTCAGGTGGAAGGTGTCTCTTCCCACTGCAGGGGGTTGGAATGAAATGGTTTTTAAGGTCCCTTCCAACACAAACCCTCCTGTGATGATCAAAGCTCAGGTCCTCAGCATTTGAACTAACCAGGAGAAGAACACCAGAGCTGCTGCAGACTTGTACAGTCTCCATGCATTTTAGAACCAAAGGCACAGTCACATCTCCACTATTCAAACACGGTATGGCCTGAGGACATCCAGTCTCTGGCACACAGGGGTTGCTACTGGTATTTGTTTCTAGTGAACAGATCCCAACAGCAACATCCTTGTTTTCCCACTGGTTAATTAGTGGATACTCATAAAACAGGAAAACTGTTTATACTCAGCTTCTCCCTATCCTATTTTTACCCCACGTCGAGGTAAAACTTCAGCTGTATTTGAAAGTTACTTAAACAAGTCTCTCATATTTTATCAACTTCCTCAGGTTAATTTCAAATTTAAGCTCATTCTCTACACCTCCCAGCAGAATAATTTTCTAACAAATTCACGTGTTAGGAGCATCATCACATCCCCCTCTGGCACTCGGGGCGCTGCTCCAGGCATTGAACCTTTCCAGCTGTGAAATCCAGCTGCCACTCGCACTGGAGCACCTGAAACCCTTCACGGTCCAAAGAAACCGAAATACTCACACTCTGATCTGCCGGATGGGCCCGTACTTCCCAAAAATGTCGTACATCTCCTCGGCCGTGATTTTGTAGGGCAGGTTCCTGATGTACAGGATCCGGTTGACCTCCGGAGGGAGCCGGATCTGATGGGGGAAGGACAAGCGGTGTGTTAGACCCAAGGCACGTATTGCAAACCTTAAACCCAGCACCCTACGGACTAAATAATGGAAGCACTGAACCACGGAACGGCTGGGGCTGGAGGGGGCCTTAAATATCACCCAGTTCCACCCTCTGCCTCGTTCCCGTCAGAGCAGCGGGGTGCTTGGAGCGGGACGGAGCCGGAGCCCAGCCCTGCAGGGACGGGACCGGGCAGCGCACTCACGTTGGCTCGTTTGGCTGCTTGCATCGCCATGCTGTCGGGCGGTGAGTGGGGGCCGCGGCCTGGGACAGAAGAGACACGGGCGGGGAAGGAGCCTGGAGCGAAGACAGCGGCGGAGAGCGTGAGCGATGGGCAGGAAACCCGGATGTATCCCAGCAGGCACCGCGCGCTCCCTTCACGGAACCGGAACTATCCCGGCGTGCACCGCGCGGGAAGCGGCAGCGCGCGAGCCCGGCCCGCTCCCCCACGCGACCTCAAGCCCGGCCCCCCCTTTAGCCCCGCCCCTCCCGCCCGGCCCCGGCCCCGCCCCCCGCGCCTCAGCCCCGGCCTCAGTCTCGCCCGCACACGTTTGATCTGTGGTGTCAGAATTGGCACACAAGCCTCTTTAATGAACACTTTCTCCTTATCTTTTCCCCCTCCTCGCCACCCACACCAATCGGTCCCGGTGTGGAGCAGAAGCGGCAGGATGGCCGCAGTGCAGCCCCCTCAGTGGCCGTCCCAGAGCAGCTACTGCAGCGGCCCTTTCTTGAAGCAAACGGGAATTTCGATGACAATTTTGCCGATGTTCTTGTTCTCCTCCATATCCCTGTGTGCCTCAGCGATGGCGTGCAGGGGGTAAACGCTGTCCACGAGGGGCTGGAGACGCGGGGAAGCCCCTCCGGAAAAATAGGGCAGCACCTCCTCAGTGAAGGCTCTCACCAGCCGCTCCTTGTACTGGGGAAGAAATACAACTGCAAGGTTATTTCCAATCATTTCACTTGCTGAGGTGCCTCAGAGCACGGCGTATAAAATGTGCACAGCCCTCAAGGAGACACCTTCTGACATTCTCACAGTGAGATGCAGATAAAAAGATCTGACAGATCTAAATTACAAACAAGAAGAAAGCTTTTACATTTATTACATCTTAATTGAATGAAATTCTCCAAGTGGCTTGAGCTCAGTGCAGAAGCATTTAAATCAAACTGATAAAGTACTTATAAATATTCTGTCTTAAACCATACACAGAATCTACCATAGAGCTCTGTACTGCCTGTCTTTTACTGTCATATCTGAGGATATTCCACATAAAGTGAATTTTTCTTGGTAACTGGGCATCCGAATGGCCTTTGTTTCTACTTTGAAAAGTGACCTAATAGAGATGTTTATTTTCCCCTTCTCAGACTTGATCAAGTTCCTCGATCACTGGAGTTTTATTTCATCCAGGGCCAAATACCTAAATTATGGTACTCATGAAGCACATTAAGAAGTCCTGGGTGTCATTCTTCTCATTCAGGGAAGAATTTGATAAAAATAGAAAAAGGACATCATAACTTAATTTTGTGACATTTTCCAAAGCATGTAGTAACAGTTCGAGGTGGAGCTTTTTTTTTACAAGAATGTGTTTAACACTGGTTTTAAAAGAAATCTCTCAAAACTATCATAAATTTAAAAATCAAACTGCATGCACTGCTGATAGCTACTACTTGCCTCCTTGTCTCGGGACCGTAACAGGCTTGTGTGGATGCTGGCTCTTTTGGAAAGCAGCCTTGCCAGCAAATCCCCATGGACTTCACCTCCACTCAGCAGTCCATAAATAATCCACCGGCCATCAGTACTCAGACAGTTGAGATTTTTCTCCCAGTGCGAGGCACCAACGCAATCTAGAATAATATCTACTCCAGAACCTCAATTAGAAACAGAAGAGATTTCAGCAATGAAGTCAAGCTGCATTAATGGTAGGATAATTTCAAGCAAGACTAAAACCTTGTTATTTGTAGGTACAGAATTGGCCCTACAATTCTTATTTAATCTTTCTACTGAAATTAGGAATTGGCACAGTGATTTGTAAGGTATTACAGAATCAGGCACAAAAAAAAAAGAATCATCAGTTACCCATAAGCAAACTGAAGTATAAACCACCACAAGGGCTTAGAAAAGCTACATTTTCCTAACAGTTTAAGAATTAAGTGTGGTGAGGCCCTGGCACAGACTACCCAAAGAAGTTGTGGCTGCCCCATCCCTGGAAATGTTTAAGGCAGGTTGGATGGGGCTCAGAGCAACCTGGTCTAGTGGAAGGTGTCCCTTCCCATGGCAGGGAGATGGAACAGAATGATCTTTAAAGTCCTTTCCAACCCAGGCCCTGCTATGTTTCTGTAATGATTCAAACACCAAAATGTGAGGATTTGGTCCAACAGTTCCTTGGGGAGGCAACAATAACAAGGCACAATATTTATGCCCCAAATGAACACAGACAAAGAGAGCCCATGCACAAAACAGCACAATTAAACTAAGGAAAGGCCCTTTCTGGGCCGAACAGGATATCAGGTTGTTCTTACAGTACTGTCTGCTCCTTCACCAAGTGACAGCTGAAACTGATTGTGTGTCCACATGTTGGGAAGTTCATTCACACTTTCACAGAGAGGTTTTTACCTTGCGTGAACTCCAAGACCTTTTCACTGAAGTCTTCATTCTTGTAGTTGAACCCTGCAGCTGCTCCAGCATTTGTTGTTGCTTCTAGTTTCTCCTGAGTTCCTGCTGTCACAATGGGAATAGCCTTTGCCAGTCTGACCAGCTGAATGGCTGCTATGCCAACCCCGCTGGCTCCAGCGTGGATCAACACTCTCTCACCCGCCTGTACTTTACCTGGAGGAGGGCATAAGGAAAGTGGTCACCCTTTGGGCATCACTTTGGATTACAACATGAACAGTCTGGAAGATATCGAAAAGGAGGCTGGAAGAGATGCCCTTGATTGAACTTTGGACAACTGGACATCTTCATAGCCTTCATAAAAGAGAGAAATCCAGAAGTAGCAGAGGTTGATGTCCTGTGCTGACAGGACATCATTTTACCAGCCTCAGTGGAAGGACTTTGTCTTGGCTGTGTGCAGTTCTGGGCATCTGTGACAAAGATACTTAAGTGAGTGCAGTCACAGCCTTTTTGTCCATCAATAGAAAACACATTTGGAAGATGTTCATACTGAGAAATCAGGCACTCATCAATGGAGAAATACCAGAAATGCCAGGTAACATAAAGACCAGTCCTACCAATCATTTTACCATCTATTGGTTGCGTTATTTTGGTAATTGGTTGTGTTTCACCAATTGCTTCCGAAAGTGAGACACCAAGTAACCTGCCACTGATCCCCAGGAAACAACACTGCTTGAAGCAAGTCTGCAGGGAAGTTATGTTTGGAACTTTTGTTCCTTATTTAATCTTTTAGATGCTGCTGCTAAAGAAGGATATTTCTTGTCTGAGGAAAACCCTGGCAAGTGGTGCTGTTTATAAACTTGGCAACATATTTTTTAAAATGATGAGCGTGGGCTTCTATTTTAAATCAGCTCAGAGTGGATTTTACCTACAATTAATATCACTGTTAAACAAGGTACAAGATGTTGCCTACTATAGATCCACACGCAATTAGTGATAAAGGTCTTGATATGGTCATGAATGCAGTGAAGCCAGATCCTTAGAAGTTAAATGTGTCTTCAGGTGTGTGGAAAACATGAGAATAATTTCAGGTTTTAGGCTTAATGGAAGGTGTCCCTGTCCATGGTAGGAGAGTGGGGCTAGATGATCTTTAAGATCCTTTTCAACCCAAACCATACAGTGATTCAAACTGAGAAATAAAGATGAAAAGAATTCTGACCATCCTTCCATATCCTTCTTTGTAAATATGTAATCAGCAGGGTAGATTGGCACTGGGGAGCGGTGGTCAAGATTCAAGGATTTGTGTCTGGCATACTGAATTCCGACTCACAAGAACAAAGTGACAGAGAAGAGGTTCTTTGAAGGCAAACAACATTCAAATGGAAGATTTTTAACAAAAAAGGAAGATGAACTGTTTTGGTGGATAAATGGGCAAATGCACCTCTCACCTACAAAATGGAGCAGCTGAAATGCTGTTAGCCAGGCTTCAGGAATGGCTGCAGCCTGAATAAAAGTCATATCTTTGGGAATTGGCATCAGGAGGCCTTCGGGCACTGTCACGAATTGTGCCTGGCCTCCCCCGGAGAGCAGAGCCATCACTGCATCGCCGATCTTCCAGCGGCCTGAGCAGCCGGGACCCAGCCCAGCCACGCTCCCTGATGCTTCCAGGCCTAAAATATCACTTGCTCCTTTGGGAGGAGGGTACTTCCCTCTCCTCTAAAATAATAAAAAAAGAGAAAGCAAGGAAGGAAAAGCCAAACATCAATAAGTGTAATAACCTGCAATATTTCATTCACACATCTCCAGCCTAAATTTCTATTTGTTTAATCCTGATTTTGCCCTGTGCATATATGTTGCAGTAATTTGAGGATCTTCTAACCTCTGTAAACACTTCTGCTTCCTAGGTATTATTCTTCCTATGTTTTATTCTTAAAATAAGAATAAATTGAAATATCTGTGAGTCCCCTTTGTCCAGGCTAATCCCTGCTGTGGAAGTACTATGGTCTCAATTTGCAGAGCATAGCTTGCAGCTCAAACTAATAATTTGAATGTGAATTTGAATACATTTTCTCCCACTGTGCCATTGGAATGTTTCCTTTTCATCTCAAATGTCCTGAAAAGGGTCTAAGATCTAGAAAGATCCAGAGCTTTGGTTTTACATGTTTTGTTGAAAGGCAGCTGCCTTTCCATGCCAGCCCAGCACTGCACTAACTCAGATAAAAACATTTGTCTGCTGAATCAACAAACATCTCTTCTTTCAGCTCTATGAACTCTCACATCCAAATGTTCACCAGGTTCAAACTCTTGGCTCATCAGATCTGTTGAGACTTCACAGAGAGACTTGAAAAATCTGTGGTTTTTTTAGGTACATAAATCTGCTTAACATACACATACCTGGAGTAAATCGGCCCTATTCAGAGCACTGGCAGAGACCTTCACAAGAACTTCTCCTTCTCCTGGGTCTGGTTTCATCACTTCTTTAATATAGAGGTTTTCTGGGCCTCCTGGGCAATCAAAACAGGCTGCAAACATTTTCTCTAAAAAAAACAAAACCAAAACCTGAAAAAATGTTGCATGAAGGAAGGCACACTTAAAGTGCAGTGGAAAAATCTCAGTAATGAAAGGTAACAAGTGGCTTTAAAAATTCCTATTTCTTTCCCTTGCCTCAGGAGGTGATTCCTGTGTGTGTGATTTTCTGTGGTACAGGATCTCACTGCTGCTGTTAAGATGGGCTGAGCTGTGAAGCCTACTCCTGCCTGGTAAAATCAAATGAGGAACAGTCTTCTCTCTGCTCCCTGGGTGCTGAGTGGAAGGAAATGAGAAGGAGAGTCAATCACAACAGGAACAACTGTGTTACTTCCTGAGAGCAGCACAGATGGGCTGCAGGCCAGAGCCTCTTCAAGTAACCAGCACTGTGTGACAGACCACCCTGCCCTCTGTAAAAGTCATTGATTTCTGCACAGGGAAAGGTAAATGCATTCCCAGTTATTTGTGGTAAGACTGCAAATGCAGAATAATAAACAGCTTGAAACCCCAGGGATGTCAATCCCCAGAGGGTGGTGCTCTGTGGCTATTTTATGGTGAATAAGCACTTCCAATTTTTTGTATAAAATGCAGTTTAAAGGCTTTTCTTTCTGAAGCTGGCTGTCTATTAGTTTTTTTTTCAACCATTTAATCCAGTCCCACAAAATTTGCCTGTATCAGCAACAAAACAATACAATGGGAAGCCCACCCAATGCCACCCCATAACAGTTGTTTCTGCTGTCTTAATTGGGTCCAAATTTAGTCAGTTAAAAATAAGGTGTGAAAGGTTTTGTCCCTCTTTCATCAGAGTTCATTAACCTGCTTTTTCATAAATTATTGTCTTTGTTGCTTCAAGCAGGCCCACAAAAATGTAAAAAAAAACCAAAACCAAAACAAAACCAAAAAACTAAGAGGATCTGAACATTTACATTACTCTCAAATGCACAGAAAACCACAGGAACTGAGATACAAGTTTCCAACCATTTCAAGCTCTCAGATCTGCCAGCAGTGGCTGAAAACAATAGTTTTTAGAAGTTGTGTGGCTCCCGAGCTCACCGTTTTCCTGTAAAGAAGGACGGACAGTCTGATTTTACCCCGGAACAAACCCAGCCTGGCCTCGGGAGCAGAGTTCGATCCCAGTTCCTCCTCTCCCAGCTCCTCTCCCTTGCACTCCCCTGCAGGTCAAAGGGGAGGAACAGGGCGAGATTCTACTGTGGAGTGACAGATGTGAGGAATCAGAAATATTAGCACAGCTCACCATTATTTCTGCTAACGACGTGGATCATTCCATCAGTTGGCACAGGAATCTGTTTTCCCGTTCAGCCTTGCAGCAGAGATCGGCTGCTGCCCCAGCACACAGGGAGCTTGGCCTACTGCCCGTGGCTGTGTCAGTGTGTGTGTGATGGGGTGGGCTCCAGCTGAGTGTGAAAAACGAGCTTTAGCTTCTTGGTGGGTTTTTAAAAAGTTTAATAAAAGACAGTAAGAGACAATAAACAATTCTGCTAAGAGCACACCTTAGCTCGGAAAACACTTCGTTAAATGCATCAACCTGCTGCATATTCATAGACTTTCATGCATAATTCAAAATCACCCCCCCCACACCCAATCCTGTAAATCAGCATTTTTACTTTTTAAATTTTTTTTCCTTGTAGCTTCTTCTTGTCGATGCACTCCCTGATAACACAGATCAATAAATCCTTTCCCTGGACTTTTGGTGTTCGTCACCCCTGTCTTCATTCAGATAGGATAATTCAAGAATGTGAAGAATTTACTGATTATCTTTTTACCATTCTCTGAGTTAGTTACATGAACAAAAGCTTTTTTACATCACCATGTTATAGTCCAAAAAAATATATTTATGACACTACTATTTCTAAGTTTTGTTTATAGCAGAACTAAAAGAAACTATATTCATTCAGCAGTTTTCCAACATTATACATATAGCATTAATTTTAATATTTGCTAAATGCCAATAATATAATATGTACTTATAACATGAGCAAATGCTGTGATTTCAGAATTCTGAGTCTCAGACTCGATTTGCTCCAGGGCACTGAGGGTGTGGGAGCTGTGCCAGCCCTGATGCCATAAACACACTGGGGAGGCTGCCCTGGGCTCTTTTCCTGAGGAACAGCAGCATTCAGAGCTCACCCATTCACGCCCTTAAACCCTGCATGTTCCTACCCGATGGTTTAGAATCAGAATCAGTAAGTTCTAAAAGTCTGATTATATTTCCTTGAGCTTTGCAGAAGGATCAGATCACGCCTTTCTTTGTGTCCTCGTCACCAGCTCTTGAGTGTTTGAGCTGTCATGGAATAAAACTGGCACTTCAGACTATTTTAAAATGGCAAATCATATATGTGGGATTTTTCTGTGGATTGTTTCCCCTGTAATAATGAGATTTTTGGGTTCAGGCTTTTGAACTCATCTTTGAAATGAAACAAATTTACAATAAGTATAGCTAAAAATTCTTTTGTTCTCACATGACTTGAAGAGCTAATAATTAATGTGTTTCTGAAGATGAAAAGATCATGAAGCCTGGTCTATAGTACACACAGCCTGATTCAGTGCTGGTGCTGATATTGTCCCTCCTCCACTGTCCCTGGAGAACTTTGCAATCCACTGCAGTTTAAAATAACTTTATATTCAGTCACTGACAATGCAAATTCACATGATAAAAATATGTTTTATTATTTAAGGATGTACAGAACAGTCGGAAAATGTGTTAATGTTGCAATTTCCTTTGTCCCTTGGGTCTGTGGCCCCCTGCATAACTGTAATGCTATTAGAGAACTTTGCTTAGTGAGATTAATAACTATGTTATCTGGAAACAGGCTGAGACACAGCATTAGAAAGATGAGGCAGAGCATCTTAAACCAAATATTGAAGATATCACTTTCAATTCAGTTAGGAAATTTAGAGGACAGATGCATAGAGTAGTCCTTTTTATGAGCAGCAAGCCCACAAGTGTTCTTGAAAAAACAGAAGGGAGCTCAGCAGCTGGAATGTTGTAAAGCAGCAATTTCTTGTTTAAAGTTTCGAACTTCTATACTTTATTTCCTAATGAGCACTCTTGAGGTTGATGAAGTCCAGGTTTTCTGTTGATTCAGCTACCTTTCTCTCTAAAGTAGTCTGCTATAATAACACAAGGGCATAAATAAAAAAAAAATCAACAATTATAAAAGTCATATACAGAATTGCTGGAATGGAGATGCTTTTTTTCAAGTTCAAATCCCCCTTACACTGTACTGCATTCAAATGGTGACAGTGCTCTCTATATCTGAAAATAAAAAATACCTATATTTGTGAGGTGTTATCTGCTCTGAAGAATAAACACTGAACAGCACTTTAAATAATTTTCAGAAATATCTTGTAACATGCAAAGAAAAGTTACCTTTTTTTTCCCCACAAAGAAATCCTCCTGGACAGCAAGAGTAAACTCCAAAGAATAACTACTGCAAATCTGGCCCTGGAAAAACTTAGCATTAGTCTTTGCTAGTAACAGTGGCCAGTTATGAACAATGTGACTATTTGCAAGAACAAATAATATGTGGATATTGTTACAGGATTTTGAAAGTGTTGGCATTTTTTGCAATCTTTCAGCTTTATATTTTCTGCCTTCCTCCCCTAGCAGAAAAAAAAAGAGCTCAGATCAAATATGATATGGCTTCTGAATTTTATTACTGAGCCAGCCAGGCAGACTTGGGGCTAAATAACACAATGGCACCTTTTGGACCTGCTCCAGCTCTGTGTGTAGTCCTCTGAAGTTAGGTTATAGGGGAAGGCCTTGCCGTTAGATGTAATAAATCTCATTCCCCAAGGCTCAACATCGGGGCCAGCTCTGTTTAATGTCTTTATTAATGGTTTGGATGAGGGGACTGAGTCTGCCCTCAGTAGGTTCCCAGACAGTACCAATTTGGGCTGCAGTGTTGATCTGCTGGAGAGTGGGAAGGCTTTGCAGAGGGATTTGGACAGGTTGGATCCATGGGCCAAGGTCAGTTGTTTGAGGTTCAAAAAAGCCAAGTGCTGTGTCCTGCACTTGGGTCACAACAACCCCTGCAGTGCCACAGGCTGGGGGCAGAGTGGCTGGAAAGCTGCCCAGTGAAAAAGAACCTGGGAGTGCTGGTGACAGCAGCTGAACATGGCTCAGGTGTGCCCAGGTGGGTGAGAGGCCAATGGCACCTGGGCTGTGCCAGCCATGGTGTGGCAGCAGGGCCAGGGCAGTGACTGTCCCCTGTGCTGGGCATGGTGAGGTCACCTCGGGGGCTGTGTCCAGTTCTGGGCCCAAAGTTCAGGAAGAACATTGAGGGGCTGGAGCGTGTCCAGAGAAGGGAACAGAGCTGAGGAAGGGTCTGGAGCACAAGGATGATGAGGAGCAGCTGAAGGAGCTGGGGGGGCTCAGCTTGGAGAAAAGGAGACTCAGGGGGAGAGCACCTCTCTCTGTATGGCTGACAGGAGGGTGAAGCCTGCTAGGGGTTGTGCTCTTCTCTCAACTTAAAAGTGATGGAACAAGGTGAGATAACCTCAAATTGCATAAGTGGAGGTTCAGATTGGATATTAGGAGCAATTTCTTCACCAAAATGGTTGTGAAACACTGGAACAGACTGCCCAGGGCAGTGGTGGAGTCACCATCCCTGGAGGTATTTAAAAGACGTCTAAATGTGGCACTGAGGGACATGGTTTCATGGTGGGCTTGGCAGTGCTGGGTTAATGGCTTGACTTGATGATCTTTAGGTCTTTTCCAGCCTAAATGATTCTGTGGTTCTGGGCACAGACAGAGCTATCATTGGATAGAAGAATGGCCTTCTTTCATGTGCTGTATCAGTGATAGTAACTTGGCAGCTACAGGTGGTTCCACTGCTTTGTTTTTCCAGAACTGGGCAGAAAATACTTCTATATCAACTCTTGGTATTGAATCTAGATCTATGTTCCCAACAGGCATCCCGGTTCAGCCACAGCTTTGGGGTGGGCACAGCACATCCCATTCCAGCAGATCTCAAGGCCAGAGAATAGACCTGCATCCATCTGCTTTACTGTCAGGATCACTGAACACAAAGTGGTTAAAAATCACTTCTTCAAAATGCCACTTGAGTGGCATCTTTGTTCCAAAAATCAAATATGTGAAATTAGCAATCACCTTGCAAGTCAGCTGGGCTGTACCCTGGCACAGAGCTCTGAGGTTGAGAGAACAAGTGGATTTAGTAGAGTATTGAATGGCTCCCTGCCATTATTGCTGCTTTGTGCTCTGGCTTCACAGAGTTTCTGCCTCTGCTGTCACTTCCCAGGAAGCTCTTGATCTCTCACATTAAAGCCAAAGGTCAGTGCAGAGACTTGTCTTTGTATCAATGATAACTGCATTTTCCACATGCTTTTTGTGCTGGAAATGCTGTCACTCAGCAAAGCCTGAAGTCGTTTCATTTTCATTCTGTTCTGTAAAACGATAGATACATAAATGTTCATTCTCCTTCCCTTTTATATTCGAAAACATATTTTCCTCCATGTGAAATTCAGGAGTTTCAGCAGAAGAAATGTAAGGCCTCAGATAAGCAAAACAACAACAACAACAAAGGCACCAGAACTGACCAGCAGGAAAATTGTCCTCTTTCCCAGAAAGGCCGTAAAAGTCCAGTTATGTCTTTATAGTTGTAATTTTTTCTGGATTTTTTTCCCCTGGCATTAAATTTTCATCTTGCTGAGGAGACAGTCCATAGTGAAAACTAAGAAATGACATAAAACTTGCTACAACCATCAGATCAGAGCAGAAGGAAGGAGCCGAGGGTGTTGTCTGGGCTGTGTTTGACCCAAACCAAAAATTATTTTATTTTTAAATTATCAGCACTAGCGCAATGTGGGAAAATGACTGGGGGGAAATTACAGAAAACTGAGAAGTATCTTGAGGCTAAAGTTATAGTCACATGATCCCTGAAACTATGGGGAAAACAAACTCTCCAACATCATCTTTTTAGTGTTAGAGGATCAAGGCATTACTTTATTCTGGCCAGGATGTGCAGTAGAAATTATTTCATTCACACGTGCCCGGGTTGTGCAGTGAAAATCATTCCATGACACATGGTTCTTTACTAGACTTTCCACATATTTGTACATATAAACGCCAAAGAAATTCATGTTCATTGGTCTTAAATCACACAATTCTTAGTGTTTGATATCCTATTGGCCTATTGGTTATTGATTCCTTCACCTTCAGTGTTAATTAGGACCTCATTCTTTGGTTCTATTATCAATTTTTTCCCAGACCAGGTGTCTCCAACCTGGTTAATGTTCGTTAATGGTCATTTATCTCCTCTATATCTCCTGGCTACTCCCAATCTGTAGATTTTAAGCTCATCAGGCTTTACCTGGTGAACAGTCGTTTGAAGAGAAATTTCAATTTCCCTTGCCCTGGGCAAAGGTGAGCAAAACAAACCCCTGACTAAAGTTAAATTAAAAAAAAAAAAAATTGCATAATTTCCAAGATACTAAGGGAGATAGGAGAAGACGTCCTGCTGCTGTCTCAGGACTCTCCTTGGGTGTAACACGGAGCACACCTCCATCCCAAGGTTAGCTGAGATATAACGCCGGTACACATTTCCATTCCAAAGTTACCCACAGCCAAGGTACAACCAGCCCTTGCTGTATGACTGGGGTCAGTCAAACTCCACCTAAACATAAAGAAAGGGGAGAAGTTGGGGAAGTCTCCATTGTAACTTCTGGAGTCAGTCATGGGGCTGAATCTGTGTTCTTTCCTGCAGGCCCTGCAGGCATATCTACTGGGTAACAACCATATTCTCCACATATTGATTGATTATCTTGAGACAGCTTTTGTTAGGGATTATCCCTGTATTGCTTTGAATACATTTTTGCAGTCAGATACTGACACTGGCAATCCTCAAACCTCACCCTGTCACAATTTTCTGTATTATTCCATATACTGTTACTGTGAATCCGTTGAGGGCTCTGGCATGGGTGGTATACTTGACAAAACTGATAACATACTGATTAAGAGCAGGGGGAATCCAGGAGGGGCCTCTCTTTCTAAATTGAGATAGGGATTTTGACTCTGAAGGTTAATTGACCCACCCTCCAATACACTGGTCTGTGCAGTGAGGTCCCCATTCTGGGGCACTGACAGGCTGGTTGGCCATAAGGCTCTGATCTTTCCTGGGGTGCTGACAGATTGATCAATATAAAAGGCTTGAGGAAACCCTCCCCCTGTCTTTACCTGACAGAAAATTGGCACACTCAGTAGGATTGCCATGGATAGGCTACTGTGAAAACACAGATGTGCCCCTTCCCAGGGGGGCTGGGAAGGAGCAGGCTCAAAAGTTTTGGAAAGATGAAGTGAAAGTCATGGAGCACATTGAACAATGTAAGGATGAGCAAAAATGTAAAGTAGAAAGAGGTAAAGATGTCATTTGTGCAGTTTTAGGAGCATGTTTTTCTTGTGCACGTAAAGAATCTAAGGACACGCTTGTTTCCAAACCAGTTTCAGATCTAGAATACACTGTGTTGAAATCAGAAAATGAGGTATTAAAGTCATCCTTAGCCTTTGAGAAGGAGACAGGATAAAAACTGGGAATCCAAGTTACTGAACTTGTGATTCAGAATAACCATCTTAAAACTGAGGTTGGTGACCTTAAAACCGAGGTTGATCACCTTAAAACTCTGCTGCAGTTAACACAGAGATAAACAGGCTCCTGTTTTGGATAGATTGCTCTAGAAGCTGGCACATTATATGGACCTTGAGACTTGTGATGGGGACATTTGGTGTGCTGGTAGTGATGTTGAAATTGTGGGGACCTCTGATCCTGACTCTCACTTGGTCTCCATGAGACCATTAGTTCAGACCAAGACTGGTACTGACAGTGAAATTTGCATTCCTGCACGTAGAAACCTCTGGTTGCCTGGGGAGGGCAACGAGCCACCCTGCCTGGTGGGTATTATCAGTAAGTGGCTCACAAGTAAATGCCCCAAACCTTCAAATAATATTCCTCAAAGTTGGTCCTCAAAAAAATTGTGGTTGAATTTTTAATTTGTGCAGGGACTCAAATGCTAGTGAATACAAAGAAAACAGCAAATATTTTTTAGAATGATACGCAGTTGCCGTAAAATTAAATTTACATCAATTGATGGAATAATAAAGGAATGTCCCACAGCAAAAGCCTCCATTGGGCCTCTGGTGGAAATATGGTTAACTAAGGCTGAAGTGCTTGTGGACGCTGTCCAAACAAACCTTTTAGCATTTGATTTACTTTGTGAATGAACCTGGAAACTCTTGGATGGAACTTCATGGAATTTCACAGTGAGAGTCTCTGGTTTGCCAGGGATTCAAACAGAATCTGAAAGAATGTGAGACATGTCAGACTCTGAAAAATAATCAGTCATCAACACCACTGCATTCTTCCCAAGTTACTAATGTAAAGCAATACCCTTTGATAGGGTGGTGGCAGATTTGGGAAAAAGAGGCGTTGTTAAAAGGACTTACTTGCCCTACAGTTCACAGCTGTGGCTGGTAAAGAAGCCAGTGGTAGTGGTGTTTCACAGTTTTACCAACAGTTAAATGCAAATGCTGCAGCTTTAACTTCTGCAGCTCCAAACACTGCTGAGATACTAACACTGGGGAAGGAGGCTGCTCCATACTGTGATGGCTGCCCCAGATGTTTCATGATTCTTCTCCATGAGCACAATTTGATTGTATGGGGAGAGGGACTTGTTTTATTGATATTAAGCCTTTTGCTTTTTGCCTCGATAAAAGTATTGTATGTTAAAGGTTGTATTATTATGACACAATTTATACTCTCTTTCTAATGATGTCACACAGCTCCATCCCAAAGTTACCCATCGCCAAAGTGTGGCCGTGCCTCCCTGAGCACACGCTCTCTATTTTATTAACTGTATCTTTGAGAGCAAAGTGAGGGAGAACAAAAGTATGTTTGACTAGATTCACTTAAGCTTCACCTAAGTGTAAAGAAATAGTGTAACAGTGAGTTAGGAGGGGGACAAGTTAGGAAAGGCTCCACATAACTTCTGGGATCGGCTGATGGGCTGATCCTGGCTTTTCCCCTGTGGGCACACCTGTTCGGTAGGATCCCCACTCTGTGCACGTTGCTTATCTCAAACTTTCACTGGTAATCAGAGCCTGTGCATCCCTTCAAACTTGTTCTTGCAGTCAGTGCACTGTCAGTGACAATCTCTGCCCCGACTCTGTAACAGTCTTCTGTGATCAGTGTATTTGTTGATAAAGTGTGTCATTCCTTAAACTGCTCAGCCTGAGTCCTTCAATGGCTGGCAGAGCCAATGGCAGTGGATAAAAATGACAAAATTAATAACATAGAGACTAAGAGCGTGGAGGATTCAGGAGGGGGTCTTTCTTTCCAGACTGAGGTAAGGGATTTGACTCTGACACGCTGCTGTCACAAGTCCCTGGACAGGTCAATGAACCCACCTTGGGCACAGCGGGACCCCCATTCCGGGGCACTGGGAAGCTGCTGGGCACAAGGGTCTCATCTTGCGTGGGGCACTGACCAATCAATCATAATAATACGTTCTAAAAAATAAAGTGTAAAGGGCTCGAGGAAACACCCCGTCTGTGTGGCACACAGTTATTGTGAGACCTGTGTGTCAGTGCAGCACTAGTGGGGAAAAAAGCCCTGACATTTCCCTCATCTGATGGTATCTCTGGCTGATTGCCGTTTCAAATTTGGTGTCATAGTCAGCACTGCTGGGGGATGTGTGAAATCTTGTAATATGATTTAATGAACTTTGAATAATAAACCAGAGAGCCTGATTGCGGAGGCTCGACTGGGCTGGGCTGGGCTGGGCTGGGCTCGGCTCGGCTCGGCTCGGCTCGGCTCGGCTCGGCGCCGTCCGGCCCAGCTCGGCTCAGCTCGGCTCGACGGAGCCATCTTCGCTTCTGATTGGCTCGCTCACCGCGCGCTCCCTCTCTGATTGGTGGGAAGCCCTGCCGCCGGGAGCGCGCGCGTTGGGGGTTGCCATGGCGGTGCGGGACGCTGCGCGGACGGCCGCGGAGGGATTCGGCCGTGCCTCCGCTCCGTCTGTGTTCGGAGCCCCATCAGGGCTGCCGTAACGTTGTCCCCACGGGTTGCTGTGTCCCTGTCCCCACGGGTAGCCGGGTCCCTGTCCCCGCGGGCGGCATCGCCTCATCCCGAGAGGCTGAGGGTGATGGGTGAGGGTTTATTTTTTTTCGGCGGAAGGTCACGGAGGGGCGGTGCAGCTGCTGTGAAGGCCACCAAGGCGCGCAGCGGCGCTATTTTCCCCTCAGCGGGGCGGGGTTGTGCGGGGCGGCTTTGGCTTCTACTGCAGCCCTATTCCGCCGCTCGTGGGGCTTCCTGGGGCTGTGTTCACCGTCCCCAGTGAGGGACCCCGGCTCGGGGGTGATAGGTGTGGATCTTTGCTGCCCGCCTCCTCTTCCCTGGCACCTGCGGGACCCCCCTCAGGACCGGGCAGGATGTGGAGCAAGCCGGGCCCAGACGGGGCTCACTCTTTCCCTTTCGCTGGTCTTTATCTCATCGCTGCCTCGGAAGTGTAGGGCCAGGCCCGGACCCTCTGGGCGTACACGCGTTGCCTGTTAGCTCAGCATCACAACGTAAAAGGTTCTGTTCACGGAGCTGCCTTGCTCGCAATAGACACTGGTTCTCTTACTTTTCTCTGTCACTGCACCTGAAGCAGTGAGAGTGGACCGAGGCAGCCGCTGTGCTTGTGCAGGGTGACATTCATGCTGTGACACGTGAGCCTACATGGCTAAAGGGGATTTTGAGAGGACTGAGGCATGTGTGAGGGCGCTTATATTTGTCACAGAGTGATTAAAATGTGTTTCCTCAAAGCTGCTGCAAAGCCTCGTGTTTGGGCACATAGAGTGTGAATTTTACCAGGTGGGTGTTTGGGGAAGAACCTTGTTTTACTAAGGAAATGAGAAACCTGTCTTTAAAACTTACTGGTACAGAGCTACTGCTGACAGCACAAAAGGATGCATGTTTATCTAGCAAGGATTTTTAAGCATGGTTATTCTCAGGTTTAATCATCATAGAATGATATGGATTGGAAGGGACCTTAAAGATCATCTTGTTCCAACTCCCTGCCACGGGCAGGGACACCTTCCCTTAGACCAGGCTGCTCAAAGCCCCAGCCAGCCTGGCCTTGAACTCTTCCAGGAATCTGGCACAGTGAAACAAACGTCCTACCTGCTCATGGGATTTGGTATCTGCAGACTGCAACTGCTAGGTTGACTAAATGCTTCTTTTATCCACTCAGATTCTGGAAATCCTTTATTTCTGTCTAAGCCTGTGATTAAACCTGTAGTTTCAAGACCTGCAAGACAGCTGCTGTCTCATATCAGTGAGCCCTGCCTTTGCAGAGAGGAGGGTTGGCATCTCCTAGCAAGAGTCCAGAAAAAGAAAAGATTAACATTCAGTAGCAGCTTGAGTTATGAAGATTGGTGGGAGCGGGGTTGAAATCTGCAGCTAGTCTTTACCACTTGTGGGTTCCTGAAGGTGGACTGCTGCAGAAGCAGATTTTCTGTATTTGCTCTGTTTTATCTCCTCTGGGGTTCCAGTTCTCTGAGGAGATCACATACCTCCTCTGCTTTTGTGCTCAGTCTTTCTTTGTAAGGTGGATGGAGTCTTAATACTAGCTACTAAAAATAGAAAGGAGGGTAATGGTTGGGGTTTTGTTTGTTTTACTTGTTTTACAAACTTAGAAATATTAAAATATATATTTTTCTCATCTCAGGCTTGTCCAGGGATTTACAGCATCCCTGTCTCAGAAGAACAAAACTGCTTGGAGTTGAAGGAAATCTGTAAATGGTGGCATTACATGGGAGCCTGTGGCACCTGTGTATGTAGGGGGGATATATTGCTCATAGGAAGATGTGTTGGATTTTTCTAATGCCAGATCTATAGTACATCAGGTACCAAAATCTCTTCAGCCCTCACTGTTTACCTGTTTATTTTGTATCAGAAATTTGGTCTGTGAGGTTTGCTTTTTTTCACACTGGCACTGGGACTGATGCCGTTTGGGTTTTGCCTTTTTTTTCTTTTATATGTTCTCTGTATTCTTCACAAATGTATTTGTAACTCTGTCACCTGTTGTATTAGTAGCTAGTTTTGTCGGTACTGTTCCATGGCCTTTCCTTAAGCAGAAAGACAAATTCCAGAAGTGCAAGGAGGTACAAGGCTCCCTGATATCTTGGTTCTACCTGGGAACCAAGGACGAGAACAACTCTTTGAGATACATGTCGTGGACGAAGTACAACTAGTGCTGAAGGAGGATCTCCAGAGAAGGGGCTTGACCTGGGGGGGAATTGCATCACCACTCGTCCTCCTAATTGCTGCTTTTTATCAGTTATGCTAATTTCCTAAAATCTATAAAAATTTACTCATCCCTGGGGGTGGGGGACTTTTGTGGACATCTCTCCATAAGTGCGTCTGAAGGCCTTCAAATAAAGATCTCCTTTTATATTACTTCCTTATTAAAATTATCTTGAGTTTCATTTCCAAGTTGGGAAAAAGGCAACAGGACAGGTGACTTCCTGAAGTCCCTTCCAACTAGGCTTTCCTGTGGTTTCTGACTCTTTCAGTCAGAAACGACAGGAAAACATTGCTGTGAGGATGCAGGAATATTGCAGCAGATGTTTTTGTCAGTGTACAAGAGCAGGGAATATAAAATTAAACGAATAAAGTTGTGGATTGCAGAATTTACTTTGAACGGATGGTAAGAAATTTTAATCTGCACTCCAGAGAGGTAAGTTGGGAGTCAGATATTGTCACTAAAGTGCTGGATTGGACAGAATAAACTCTTAAGTGTTGTATTCTGCCAAAAAAAAAAAAAAAAAGAAGAAGAAATGATCTTCTATTAATATCTGAGAGTCTTTGCAGTTTCTTTTAAGTAGATATTGCAAAAAAAATAATTGAATATCAGATTTATTGTTTTTAGTAACTGAAAGATCTGTCTGAAGACTTGGGGTCAGTATCTCTGCAGAAATAAGCTTTTCTTTTGTTCCGTTCTTTACCTAAGTAATGTTGTGAATCCATTGTTTCCTGGAAGCAGTGTGTCCCCAGTGAATCTGAAATAAACAGGTGTTTAAATTGAAGTTCCTATAAAGGGCATTTTGCCTCTGTGGTACCAGTGTTTCTGTTATAAATAAATCCAGGTATCCTGATGCACTTATGAGAGAGAAGATGGAATTTTCTGACTGGAGCTGAGTTAGCACTTCAGTATAAACTTCATCTGGTAGGACTAACTTTAAGAACCAATAAAATGTAGCCATCCCTGGAGTGGGATGTGGCAGTCACTTGAAAGGGACTTTTGTGTGATTGAAAAAGGCACAAGGAAAGAAGTAATAGTCTGGAGGTGAAATTTGATAACTCTGAAATGTTTCCCAAGCTGACAGGCATTTTCAAATAATTTGTCAATCACTGTTCTTTGAAACAAAATGTGCTGTCCATGGTGTGTGGAGATGAGGACAGACAGTCTCACCCGAGGCAGTATCTGGCTGTAAACCTGATACTTCATTTCTCTGTTTTAGTTACAGTGACAGGAAAATACTGTAGGTATCAGCAGTTGGGAGTGCTTTAGAGATTTGTTTGATTGGTAGGAATTGTAAGAAAATTTAGTTTTTACTGTTAATACAGTAATTTTGTATGGTTTTGATGATTTTACTGTTTTTTCCAGACTAATCCAGCCATGGGTAGGGTGAATAGCTCAGAGGGTCCCTGGCTACAAAGATTTGCAAATGGGAGACCTGTGAGAAAACCCAAGCAGCAACAGCATTGGAAGGTGAGTGACCCCCAGCATTCCTCAGCCCTAGGTTCTACTGTGAAGAACACAGGAGAGCAGTGTCTGTAACTGGGTCCTGTGTTGGAACTGGCCACCCAATCCCGCTGAAATCCTGGCAGTGTTTTTCGGTCTGTCTGTGCTCCCAGACTTCCATCCCTGGCATGTGCCTGAACTCACCTGTGAGCTCTGAGCAGGAGCTTTGTGCTTCAGTCTGTCCCTCCACAGCACATTCAGAAGTGGGTATTGAAGTTGTATTACCATTCCATCCCAGTTTGTGGAACCTGGATGAGAACCTGGTCTTTATAGAGCAGGTTGTTTTTTTATGCAGACCTTTTCCTTTCTTTACATTTATCCAGAGATTTTCCTCAGCACCAGCAGAGTGGCACAGCCCATAATTTTGATTGCAGCAGACATTTTGGGAAGGAAAATATTGCCAAAGATTGGTTAACACAGAAGGAAGGGCTTCTGTTGCATGAAGGTGTGGGTGGAGGAACGAAATGGAAGTTATGAAGGGAAGAATGAAAAATTGTTATTTACAAAGTTCAGGAAAATTTGAGAGATGTTTGCCATGGATAAGGAGAACAAATAATTTTGAAAATAGCAACAGATTGAATGGGTTTTATTGAGCTCTTGCATCATTTTGAGGCAGCTTTATTGAATTACTTGCAGTTTGGTGTGTGGAAAGGTTTCCCATAAAACCTGAAACAAGCTTGTGACTAGTTAGAATTACAAACTCATGGAATAGCCCAGGCTGGAAGGGACCTTGGAAGATCATCTGGCCCAGCCTTTCATGGGAAAGGGACACCAGATGAGGGTATCCAGTTTCCTGTCCAACTGCACGTTGAAAACCTTCAGTGGTGGGGACTCCACCACATCCCTGGGAGGTTGTTCAGTGAATGACTGAACTCACTGTAAAAATTTCTTTCTTAGATTGAGATGAATCCTCTGACAGTGCAACTTTTACCTCTTACCCCTTGTCTTCATGCTGTGGCTTCTGGTGAAGTGAGAGTCTCTCTCCTCTTTGTAGCTGCCCTGTAAGTAGTACTGCAATGAGGCTGCCCCTGGGCCTGCTCTTTTCCAGGGAGAAGAGACTTCATTCCTTCAGTCAAAGGACACCCAGCTCCTTTGGCTCTTAAGGATTCTCCACATATGTATCATCCTGAAGGAAAACTCTTCTCCAGTTCACCAGTGATGGTTCTGAGCTGGATTGATAGCCATGTCTTTGTGCTGCTGTTACGGTGCTGGTTTTAGAAAGGATCTGTGACTATGTGAAGTGCATTCATTAGCCATGATACAACATACCAGTTGTTTCAAATAGTAGAATGAAAGGGTCTTAAAACACGCCAGAAATTTAGATTTCCTCTTTCTCATTTGTTTTTGGTGGAATTTTTAATCTTCTTGTCTCTTCCTTGCTTGCTCTGATGTATGATCTCCTGCTCATCTTAGTGTGATAAACCTTTGGGAGTGTGGAGCTAGTCAGCAGGGCCAAGGCAGAAATGACTGAAAACTACACTGTCAATTGGAATTAAAATTCAATATTAAGCACAGGGAGTAGCAGGCTAATATTCCATTCTATGCATAAAATGTATTCCATCACCAAATTATGGATTTGGTCTGCGTTGCCTGTACTCCTTGTCTGGAGTGCAGGAGTTAAGGAGCCACATGTTTGGCACAGGTGAGGAACAGTGGCAAGGAGGAAGTGATGTTTGGTCGTGGTGAGGAGCAGCCAAGGAGGTCTGAGCAGGTACATTCCAGTTCTCATTCCAGATCTTCCAACACTCTTCTGTTGCTACTTAACCCAACTGTTCAGAGCACAGCTTACAAGGATTTGCCATCTGGGTTGTGGTATAATGTGCCTTTAATCACGACACTGATAACTCTTTTGAATTCAAAAGTAAATCTAACTCCTACTCAGTCCTGCTTTCACCTCATGTGGACTTTTTTCGTGTTTTGTTAGGCAGCGCCTGATCAGAGCCGAGATATTATTGCTTCTGTTCAGTGCATCTTGGACAGAGAAAATTTTGTGAGGGTAAGAAGTGGTACCTCTTTTCTCATTTGCTGTGTGCTTTCCTGCATGTCAGTATTTTCAGTTCTTAAACTGTGATTCATGAGAAAATGCTAATTACCTGTATTCTTGAAAAACTAATTTAGTTATGAGCTTCTCATCTTTTCAGTCTCCTCTGGATAGGACTGAAGTAGTAACCCTAAATGTGAATCCCAGGTGACTTGAACTGCCTGTTTGCACCTAATATTTGTTCTGTGGGTGTGGTAATTGGTGACAATGGTGCTGTGAGCAAAGGTCAGGAGTGCTGCTCTGATCTGATCCAGCAAATTGCCAGTGCTGCAGGGAAGGTCCTTCTGCTGCCTGTCTTGCAGAGTCTGGTGCTTGCATCTCCCTGCTCTGCATGGATTTCACCTCGATAACCTGATGGGAAAACCAGTCATTTTCTGCCAATCTTGCACCACAACTTCGAAAATTAAGAGTCTGAATGCCAGAGGTCTTGAAAGGGCAAGCTTGGAATCAAGTGGTGGGAAGTGGAGAGAGGGAGGAGCAGAAGGAAGGGCTGGAAAACAGATGCCTTGGAGCAGTGAGCAGTCAGGCCAGCCAAGCTGCAGGCCTTCACCTGTGGAATATTTACTGTCATCAGCCAATAACTTATATGGTTTTTATTTTCCATTTCTTGCTTAAGGAGCTGGGAAGATATTTGAGGCACAGTGACTTCCTTAATCTGAGAAAGAAAGAGCTTCTGTACAAAAAATATCTTGAGGATGTTTCAGAACCATTTATGCAGAAAATGAAGGACCGAATGGACAGCCAGTCACAGGAAGAAATGCAGAAAAGGAGACGAGAACAATTATCTCAGTATTTAAACTACTGTACAAAGAAGGTATCAATGAGAAGCACATTTCTGTAATGGAGGGGATTGTATACAGAGGGTTGTGACAAGATCAGGGTTTAGCTGTTATTTCCTGTCGGTTGAGTAACCTGGAGTTCAGATATACCTTGTCTGTAACTTATTTTTCCCAAGGACCTCAGCAGTGGTCATGTTCCAACTGTGTACATTCACCAGCAGCTGTGAACAGTAGCATTGCTTGGTGCAGTGGACATGTGCTGGGGTCTGAATATGATGAGACACCCTATTGAGGTGTGTTTCCCTCCATGGGCTGGACCATTTAGTGGGAAAACCTTGAGCTCTGTCAGTTGAAACCAAAGGCTGAGTTAACAGGGTGTGGGCTGCACTCTGGTGTCTCAGGAGTTCAGCTACAGCACTACTGCAACTTTGCTTGCAGAGCATAAGTGAAATGATTTTGTGACCTTGGATGCTACTGATCAAGCCTCATAAAAGAAAAAATATAGGAACAAGGAGATACAAACAATTTTGTTAAGTCTGCATGCAGGTAATGGACCCAACTCATGGATTTTGTAGTTCTGTGTGTTTCAGTATTCACAAAAATTGCAAATTATAGTCACTGTAGAAAATACTTGTTTTCTTCCTTTTGCTCTTCATTTCACACCACTCTTGATTATCAGATCCAACAACTAAACTTCCCGCATCTCAGCAATGAAAAAAAAAAAAGAAAAATAAAAGCAGTTATGTAATCTGCCACAGAAGTAATACTTTATGAGAGCAGGCAGTTGTTGTCAGTGGAAACCACTGCACAGTGGAGTTGTGAGACTGTAAACAAGCTACTTGTCTAGAAATGAAAATATTATGGAAGCTGTGTTGTTTTAAAGAGACCAAACTATCTTTTTCAAAGGCCTGATGTGACAGACCCATACATTTAAACTGCATGGAATGACACAGAACTGAACCAGTTGTACTGCTGAAGTCCTGGGATTTAGGCTGTGTTGGGTGTACTGTACCTATCTGGGTCTGCATCAGTCTATCTTGCAAGCTGCTGTGCCAGGTCAGGAATTTGCTGGGTGCCCTCCAGAAGCAATGGCTGAGGTACTGGAATGTGTCCTGCCTGAAGGGGAGCCCCAGCGATCAGCTTCTAGCTTTCCTCCTAGCTCTGTGGTGTCAGGTCTGTCACCAGCATGTCTGAAGAGCAGGCTGGGGCCCTTCATACTTACAGGACAACTTACTTACTTGCATAAGTTGCATTAACCGTGGCAGCATATGATAAATTTTGCAGAACTTGAGATGCTTGTAGTGGGTTAATGTGGTTGATTCTGGATGTGTTTTCCCTTCCCTCCCTTCTTTTTGCCCATTTTCTTTTACTCTCTTCCCTGCTATCAGGCTTCTCCTTTGCCTGTGGCAGCACTGGTGATGAGATGGAGCTGTGGCCTGGACAGATGTGGGTTCAGGTCTTTATTCCAATGTATAGATGGAAAAGCCAGCTCATGAACCCAGACTGGGGGCTGGCATCTTGCAGATCAGTGACTGCCTAAGGCTGTGGCTAGTGAGGGCTCACTCGCTGCTGTTTTTTCTTTCCTTTTAATACCTGTTTTGCTGAAATAACAGAATATTTTGAGTTGTGAGGGACCCAGAAGGATCATCTAGTCCAACTTTAAAGTGGGTGGCCCATTCTGGGGTCAAACCCACGACCATGGTGTTTACTAGCACCATGTTCTGACCAACTGAGCCAATCTCAGGGTTTGCTTCTCTAGAAAAACATTTTCAATAAAAAAAAATTTCCATTGTCTTGACTGTCCTAGTTAAGGTTAGCATTTTAGCCTGCAATTATTTCTGGATGCTTCATGAAATCATTTATTATGTATTTATGCCTGTGATAAATTAAAGTGGATAGAGGAATTTTCCTGTTACAGTTCAGTCACTTTATTTCTGAGGTGCAGTGTGTGAAAATTTGGGAATTTTTTTTTTCAACCATCTCTAGTGCTGTGTTATGCCATGCCTGGCTCTGTTCCCACCCAGGTGGCTGCTTTCACTGTTGTAACTACCAACAGCTTCTGAGACCTGACCCAGTACCTGCTTCCCCCACAGGGCTATGTGTTTTTGGATGATTATGACCCATCAGAGTACGACCCATTCTTCCAGAAGACATGCACAGACTGGAAGGTGTGAGGAGGTTTGGAGTTCCACTTTGACCAGCAGGAAGTTAAGAGAGTGTGTTCCTGATGTGCTGCTGGGGGGCTGCTCTAGAGGAGCGCATTTGAGTTTTACAAACTCACTCCTACTGCATTTAAGCCCAAGAGTTGTTTGAACATGGTTTTCACCAGTAACACAGTCGGGATCTATACTAAGCCTAGTTTTTGAGGCACAGTAGCAATGGCAGGGGAGGTTTGTTTCCCTCATTTCAAATCTGTTGTGGCAGCACAGGAGGTGTCCTGTCTAAGAAGGGTTGGAGAGTTCCCAGGCAAGCTCAGTGTGTGCTGTGTAAAAAGAAATAATCTGACAGCTCAGCTGATCTTTACAGAAGCATGGCAACAGTTTTTCCTTCTCTTTAAAGGATGGAAGTTGTCAATCAGCATGACAGAGAGAGCCAATGATGTCACCTGTCCTCCAGCTGACCACAGCAGCAAGCACAACCATCAAAGGTACCCTTTACAAAATAGGTTACATGCACTGCCAAAGCAAGTGAGAAGAAGCTGGTCTTTGGGCAAACTCCAATAAACTTACTGTCTTAAACTTGTAGTTCTGAAATGTTACCCAGCAGGTAAAGAAATGTCTGAGATGCTGCTTTTCTTCTTGCCAGATCCAGCTCATTGCACTACAGGCCAAAACCTGTTATTTTAGGAGGTTTAACTTTTTGGAGAGTTGGTGCTGAGCAGCAGCTGCTGCCAGTGCCCTCAAACCTGTCCCTCTCCTGTGCCAGTGCAGTCCCATCTCCCTGCTGGTGTGGCTGCTCAGCAGCTCTGGGCTCAAAGCCTGGAA
Source organism: Rhabdornis inornatus (assembly GCA_013397075.1). Taxonomy (NCBI): domain Eukaryota; kingdom Metazoa; phylum Chordata; class Aves; order Passeriformes; family Rhabdornithidae; genus Rhabdornis; species Rhabdornis inornatus. The sequence goes on along the minus strand of VWZS01008698.1, from coordinate 349,223 downwards.
ACAGAATTTTCTCTCTTCTCTGAACTCCCATTGTACAGACACAATCTCTCAAGAGTTGCCAAGAGTTGAGTTTTATTTAGGATTAGAAATACTGAACCACAGAAAACTGTTAAATGTAACAGAGGTTGACTCAGTAACAGGAGGGTGCAACAGATGGTGACTGGTGGGAAACTGCCAGACTTCAGGAAGAATTTCTGCACCCATGGAAAACAAGGGCACAGGCTGCACAGAACTGCATGCTGTGCTTCTGCAACAAAGCAGTTTAAAGCAGTCAGTAAATGGTTACAATGTATCAAATATTTATAAACAAACTTTTTTTTTTTAAACCACTTGATTTGGTGCCAAGAGAAAGTTTTTGCTTTCAACCGCTTCATTTTACAGTTTTATATAGGGGTTCCCCAGAGAAAACCCTTTAAACTTGTAATAAACTTTCCTTGAACAAATCCTGTAAGTTTTTCCAATTATTTCACATTCCCCTTTACAATAAAATATACTTTTAAAAATCACTATGCATCAATAAACATCTGTAGACAAATTAATAAACTTATATTTTACTCTCTATATACATGTTGGCAATGTCAAAGCTTCAAGATTCACATGAAGGTCTGAAAGACCCAGGAAATGTACACAAATAACTTATATTTAGGAAAAAAGCGAAAGAGCTGAAGAGTATTTTGCCACATTGTTGTGGGTCACAGTATTTAAAATATTTTTTCTAGTTATTCTTCACAACCACATTGTCTCAGCAGAGAATGATAAACAGAAGCAGAAAGAAAAATCAAGTAGCAGTTACTGATTCCAGTGCAGAACTAACGTCAAGTGAATAAATACACTTGATTCTTAAAAGAATATACAATATATTGGAGACTTCTCAAGTGCTAAGGCTTCTTCAGCATTTAACCGTTAAAACTATCATCCTGAGATGGGAAAATTCCAGTGGATATCACTTTTAAGATTTCAAATGGAATGATTCTAGTGCTGAGCTTAAACCATTCCTCAGTCTGTCTGTCTGTCAGACTAAGTGGTAAAATATACAAACAGCTTGGTGCCACATTTCTACGTAATACTTTTTATGGCCCTGAAAATGGAAACATTGGCATCCAAACCCAAGATATTCCAACATAATAAAAAGGCACTGACCTGTAGTACTGTATTTACAGTAACATTTGTATTTGCATAGATCAACAACAACTTGGAACACTGCAAGGAACTAAGCACAACCAGGAACTAAGAGGAAATACAAAAGCAGCAGGAATTCTTGCTTAGTAACCAGCGTGGGACAAGGAACCTTCCACCAAAAGACGTTCAGGCTGTCAGCTTCAGTTGTCCTTCATAAATTAAAACAAAAGTGTTCTTAGAGGAGTGTTTTCTGATCAAAGAGCTGCAGGTCAAAGCGCACCCACACTTCTCCTGTTGGAACTTCATGCAGCAGTAAGTGTTTAGTTGTGGGGCCTTTGGTCTCTTGTTCTGTTCTGATTTTTGCTACTGGAACTTCAGTGCGACCCAAAAAATCTGTTGGGCAAATGAGTAAGAAATTTCATTAGGCAAAGATACTGACCTTAGAAAATCTGAGTGAGTCAGGTTAATGCGATGCTGTGGGGTACATGTTTAGTTCCAGAGCACCGCTCCCAGGCTTCCAGTTGGATTGGACCCCAGCTCTGTGTAAACCAGCCAGCAGTGGCAAAAAAGGGTCTTTTTAGAAGAGAACAATGCTATGACATTAGGATGTCACAGTTTGAGCTAAGAGCTTTAAAAATACTCTTAGAAAATGCCCTTTCAGAAACACAATTTCAAGTGTTCTTCAGTTTCAGAGCTGGCTGGTCAGAGTTAGATGATGGAACTTGTTTACAAATCAGCTGAGGTGCTCAAAGACAATAAAAAAACCAACTATTTTGGCTCAGCCAACTTTTAATTATGCCTATATATCATGCTTTTCACAAGAACAATGACCTTCAACAATTACTGCTACTAGTAGGTTTACAGTCCTATTCAGAAATCATACATCTTCTGTGTGGCTATTTCTTACATGACATCTTTGTGTGTGTGTGCATTAAAAGGTTCACCACGGACTGAAAAACAAGACTCAGCTGTCCAGCTGGGAGAAGGCAGCCAAACTTATATTAACTCACAGGAGAAAAGACTGAGCCATGGTTACATACAAGGCATCTCAGGTCAAGGCAGTTCCCTGCAAATTTGCAATAACTGACTGTGTGTCAGAGCCCTGAAAAAGCACTTAACCTGTTAGAGAATATGAGAAACAACTGACTGCCAAAAACGTGCTCAGTTTCCAAGCAACAAGAAAGCTGATTAAGCTGTTGCTGTGAAAATATAACCCAGGACCTTTTTTTGAGTACCTACTGGGAGTAGAACTTCTGCTTTCAACTTGTCTGTCTCCTCAGTCTGACAAGAAAATAATTCTGTGTCTGATACAAAAGCCAGACTGGGATCAAATCTGACTGCCTAGAGTTACTGGCTCTAGATGGCTATTGAACACCCTGAGTACTGAGGCATTGTTTTCACCCAACATTTCTCAGGCAGCAGTCAGACCTACAGACTCTTGAAACTGCTGCTGAGGAACTGGGTAACTCAGGTAACAAAAAAACATTCTTTGCCTAAATATTCACACTTACCATCAGGTGAGAACTGATCCCTGTCAAACATGGTGATACACAGGACATCCTGATACAGGTCCTTGATGAAGAACTGGCAGTTGAAGTTCCACTTGGGATTCAGGGTGTCCTGCAGGGTCCTGGTGGTGTAGCTCTGTGAGCCCATGCTGATCTCACAGTACGGGTTGCTCTTCCCTAAATTCAGAACAGGGAGTGAAACCCCTCTGCAGTGCAGAACTGCCCCCTCCATCTGGAGCCTGCTTGGACACACATCAGTGCTGCTGCCAGAAGATGTGGATCAGGCAATCCCAACATCCCAGAGCAGCACAGAGGTGGTTCTTCACTCAGTCCTCTGAAGCTAAAGAATGACTATTTCATACAGAAACTGTAGACAAACCACAGTGCTTCCCAACTTCTCTCAGCAAGCCTTTCCAAGTGTTAAAGGAATAAAAGTGCTCTGAGACTGTTTCTCTCACTCACCATTGGGCTTACAGGCCTTTAGTTCCGTTGCTTCAATCACTTGCACCATTAAGCGTCCTATTCCTGAGGTTTTCTGTGAACGAGCTGGGAACAAAGAGATCAGAAATAAACAGATTGGTTGGAACTGTAAGAACTGGTAATAAATCTGAAGGAGACACTGGCATCCTCCAGGAAATGCCCTGCCCCTGTATCCAGGTGGATGAGAGGGAAATACAGAACTCAGAGGGTACCTTGATAAGCTTTTTCACGTTTCTTCTTCTCTGTTTCAATGTATTGCTCTGATGCCGCTTTGATCTTCTGGACCCAGGCAGTCCTGCAAAGAGGAATCCTTACAGTCAGGGTCATCCCACAGGCAGTAAAATCTTCAGTGACTCTGCCCCACTCTCTTTCCCCATTCCCCCTCCCTAAGTTTTAGAGGCATCACAAATCAAGTCAGTTCATGGACTAAGGCGATGGAGTTTTTGGATTTAATCTTATGCCACATTCCAAATCAGCCTAAATAAATGGACATGGAGCTGCTGTTTTATTAAAGACTGCTGGGACATTAAAGACTGCGCAGGACTGGGGAAGAGTCCTATGGGATGCTGGATTTTGCAGCCCTAAACTGTTCTTTGATACAACTGAAACATTAAGGATCAGCAGATGTGGCTGGATGCCACTGCAAGAGCTGCTGCAGAAGCAGGACAAAGTTAGAGAAAGCTTCTCGTTCAAAGGAGAGTCAAGTGAGTTTTTTTCCTGACCAAGAGACCGCTCTGTTCCTGAGCTCAGAGCCCCTGCGTCTGCTCACTGGAAACACAGCCTGCCAGTATCAATGAACAAGTTTCAGCTCAGCTTTGCATTTTAACTACTCACCGCTCATTAATATTGTCAGTTTTAAGTGTGTAAACTCTGTCAATGTGTGATATGTGAAAAACTGGCTCATCACTTGAAGGATCTGTGGGCAGCTTCACAAGGACTTCATTAAGGAAAACCGGCTGAAAGAAAAGCAAATGTCACTGTGACAGCACCACCCTGTGACAATAGGCAGAAACTCTATAAGCATGTTTAATTACACTGTATTACTGTAGGGAAAATTAAAGTCATAGGACACAGGACAAACAATGAGATCACCGTGTAAAGGATGCAAGAAAGGGTTGAGAGAAAAACTACTCTGGCTATTCAACCCATTCTGTTTTCCTAGGCAAAGAGCTTTGTGGAAGGGGCAGGAGTGTGCAAGCAGAGCTGCAGTGTGGAGCTCAGAAATCCAGGAATCTCTCGAGTTCTCTGTGGGAAAGCAGCCCTGATACTTAAACTTATATCTCCAGTTTCAGAATCTTGAGAACAAACACTGTGTAGGCACAGAGACTAAAATTTTGTACCTTCTACTGTTTTCTGAAGGATGGGAATTTTCTTGTGGATGCAGGAACCTGTGCAAATTGAAATCAAGGCTCCTGCTTCTGAAGATTGCACTCAGCTGTTCAGGTATGATGCTACTTCTGCCCTTTCCCCCCTTAGTGGACTGAAGTGTTTATTAAACCAAGATGCAAAAGTCTGACCTTTTTTGGGTACTAAGCCAATGTCATTTGTGCAAGTTGTCTGCCAGAACATGCCCATGTGACAGCAAAAGGAACCACACAGCTAATCCCAGTGGGAGAGCAGCATTCCTCATCAGAAGCCAGGACCCATTCTACCAACACGACCATGGAGCATCTTGACTCACCATTTTGTACATTTTGAACTGGGAGTTGGATTTGGGGCTGAACAGCTTATCGGATCCGGAAGACACAAACTGTTTAACCATGTAGGTGAGCAGCAGGAAGTCATTGAAAAGGAATCCATATAGCTCCTTACTGCTCTTGACCTTGTACAGCTTCCCACTGTGCAGGAGCTTCCGTGGTCCCAAGCAGTTTGTGAGGGAGTTGAACACGGGTTGCTGGGAAGAGACAAAATCCATTAGCAGCAGCAAGTCTGTGCAGACATCAGCTCCTGCTCCTGTTCACTGTGGAGATTGACCAAGCTGCTGAAAATTCTTCTCTTTTTTTTAAAGAATTCCATTATAAATGAAGAGAAGGGAACTGTTCTGTGATCAGCCATGGCAGCAGCACAACTCCCACCTCAGAGGAGATTTAAGCTTTACCAAAAACACACAGAGGGAGGCATTTACTGCATGGCCACTCCTGTGTTGTCCAGAAGCTGTGTTTAAGAAGAGGCTGCACAGGCTGCAGTCAGGTCACCTCTTACAGGTGATTAGGTGATGGAACAGGACAGACCTTCTGGGTCTGTCAGGCCCTGGTTCCTTATGCAGTGAAGAACTGTCATACACACCTCAGTTTGAAGGCTGTCCTGAAAGGTACAGGAGCCTGAACACCACATATCCTTGAGGATCTGGCACTGAGGGCTGCTGTTCCTTCCTGCTTGAAGGAAAAGCCTGGGAAACACACACTAAGTGAAATCCTCCATTGCAACACTTGACTTAGCCCAGTGGCAGCATGATCAGGAGTTCAGAGAGAAGAGTTATTTCTGTCTGTTTAATGGTCTAAATGGTACCAGTTTTTAAGCTGAAAAATCAAGATTTCTCTGCCATTACAGTCATGCAAAAACAATGATTCATCACATTATGGCTGTGAGTAGAATTCAATAAAAGCTTCCCTGCCTAGAGCTCAGCAGTAGATCATGTTCCAATAAGGGATGTGAGCAAGGACTCCCATTCTCTCCCCAGCCTTGCTGAAATGACTGAAAAGCCCCAGCCCTGCAGAGCATCAGTGCAGGTACCTCAGCAAGGCCTTCACACTGGACGTGGGCCTGGATCCATTCCAGCCTGTCCGAGTTCTCCTTCTCGCGCACGCCCTCGTTCACCTGGGAGCACAACTCCTCCGCACGCTCCAGGGCAAGCCGGAGGTTACTGTGATCCGGGTGGTTCTCTGGAGTGTTCTCTAGAATCTGGCGTGGATCAAAGAGGAGAGAAAACAAGATAAAAACAGAGGTAAGCACAGGTCCCTGTCAGAGAAATCCCCATAAAGGGACAAGCCTTTATCTTGGCTTTTGCTGTGGAGATCAAACTCATAGCATTCACCTACAAAACCTCACTTGGGGTACTCACACTCTTTATGAGCAGAGGGTAGCGCGTTATCCTTTGCATGGGTTTCAGGAGGAAGCTGGAGAGGGGCATTCCTTTGCAGCGAGGGTCCAGGGCAAGTTTCTGTGGTGCAACCCAGAGATTTAGCAGAGACATTGCATTAGTCAGCAGAAAACAGTTGAACCACTGGCACTGAATACTGAAAATTCTCTGATCATATTCATTTTTCCAGGCATTCCAAGAGATCTTGGATTTTTTTCAGTGAGCAAACACTTGTAATCTAGAACAAACAGGAAAGCTGGCAGTGTCACTGCACCCAGATGCAGGATCATTGTTCATGCAGAATCCTTACATTCGAAACTGTTCCAGCTTTTATTTTGACACTACAGGCTCCACTCAAGTTGAAAAAGAACAAAGCAATGAAAGAAACAAATGCCTGATGTCAACTGTTCTGGCAATTTTCCTTTTATGGCCTAAGTAAGTTGGCTTGAGAGAAAGACAGTGTTATAAATAAAAGAGCACACACAGCATTAGCCATGGTCACCATATAAATACACCTTGGAAGCTTCTTAGCTATTTTTGCAGGATTTTACTCTTCTGGGTTATTTTGATGTGGTCGATGCTGGTTAGACAGGCTCCTGTCATTGAGGAAAGGAGAAGGCACAAAAGCTACTGAATCAGATACCTTTAAGTAGTCTTTGAAATCAGCATCTTCATCAGTTTTCTGCTGCAGCAGGGACGCTCCGTTGAGCTGGCAGCTGCAGAAGCGAATGTAGGCCTGCATGTGGGACAGCTCAGCTGCCAGGATGTCCCCAATCATCTGCACCGGCATCTTCTCGCCCCCAGTTTTCTTACGCACCCGCAAGGCTCTGTGGACGAGGAGAGAGATCACCATCCAACTTTTGCTGCCAAGCCTGCGAGGCCTAAATCACAGCCCTTACAGATCCACCTCTGAAAGGACACAAACCTGGCAGGAGAATTTCCTTACACAGCACAGGCACTTCCAGGAGGTGCTGGAGTCCTGCCTGGAACCCCAGGAAATCACTGACACAACACGCTGAGCTGAACGATCTCCCTGATGGGATCTGGGGGACTGGGACTCTCCTTTGAGGTTTCTGGGACAATCAGCATCATTCTCTACATTCAACCAGCATCCCATTCAGTGAATTACTAGCCACTGTATCTTTCTAAAGATTATTTTTAGAGAATAAAAAGGTTGCTTTGCAGAAAACTGGGAAGAAAAGCTCCCATGCATATACTTTTGTGTATGGTCTGTTTCTAAGGTATTACAGCAAATGTACATCTGTTCTTGCTGTTTATTTCCCCCTCTCTCTTATTGTCCTTTTGAAGCAGTTGGACTGCATTTAGCTGTTCTGAATACAAGCATGCACAGGAGTTAATCAGCAAGGACAGAATATTGACTGTAAACCCAGCAAACTTCCTGGGGAAAGGAATGACAGAATAATGAAAAGGAAAATATAAGACTTCAGGTAAGTACTCACTTCAGTAACTTTGTATTTGACATGATGAGTTCCTTCCAGTTAACAAAGATCAGCCCCATTTCTCCTTCTGTGAGACAGCCTGAATCAGCCATTGGTTTTTGGAAAACCTGCAGCCAAAAAAAGAGCAATTCTTCAGAGAACAGAAACAGCTCAGCCTCTTGCTTAGTCCAGCAGTGACTTTTTTTGAATGCTCAGTGTCTCATTTCTCAGCAGTTAAAAGCAATCCCTTACTAGCACATGTGACAGCTGTTTCCCTTGAGCGTGTGACCCCGTTCAGACACCAGCATCAGCACTTGCAAAGCGAGGACAAGCACTGGGACCTGCAGGCTGACAGCTCAGCAGAAGAGCATTCCCATGATGTCAGAGTCAATCACTGCACAAATTACACTCAGGCACTGCTCCTCTCCCCTGATCCAGAGCACTCAGGGTCACTCTGTGTGCAGAACCACAGCTGCTCTCAGGAGCCCTCAGCACCTCATCTCTGGGGAACACAGCACCCCTGTGACTGGACTATTTAACATCTGCCACACTTCACCACACCATTGTTTTATACAGAGAGGTCAAGTTGGATGCCATGAGCACTTAATGCTTGCCTGTCCCTGCCCTGCTGAGGGAGGTGGTCTTGCTTCCAGAAATAAAACTGGGGAGAAGGCACATGATAAACTTTTATGGTGCTTCTACAGCTCTGTGCAGCTCTGCTTGACTCCTGGTCCCAGCCCATCATCTTTTTACTGAGCCCGAACACCTAAGAACAGGATTTGGAAAACAGGAAGGTCTTTGTAAGCTGATGGGTTTCACAAAGTGGTGCTTTTGCCTGGTGAGCAACCACATATCATTCACTGAAAAGGGAGGTGTCCACACACCTTTCTTTCTCCATCATCTCACAATTAATAAGAATTAATAATAATAATAATATTGTTATTATTCAGTATAGAGGTGTTATTTTTCCAAATACATTTTCACATCCAAGACATCTCACCTCTATGACGAGCTGCAGATCGTCCATGTACCTTTCTTCCGTCTGAATGAGCTCGTGAATGTAGCCTTGCCTTTTCCTTTCCATGGGCTGCATGGTGTCAAGGCTCTGGAGATCAGCACACCCTGCAGGAAGTAAGGCAGGAATTTAGATCCCATTCAAGGCATCAAATCTGATAAAATAACAAAATTGCACCAGCATTCAGTGGTCTATGGCTCAGACTACACAGGCACTGGTAAACCCTCTCTGCAGCAGCAGAGGGTTTCAAAATCAAGTGATGTAGCAATCAACCACTTCCCTTCTTTTTGTCACTTTTCAGTCTATCACCTTTTTATTTCTTTGAACACCCCTTGTACTGTGATGCAGAATAAGAGTCCCTGACTTCTTGCCACTCCATTTGTCTCATGACTTTTCTCATCTCTTCTGCCCCACTGATTTGAAACTGTGATTTTCTCTTACCTTGAGCAATGTCTTTTTAGACTTAATGATGTTAAAGCTCTTCTCCAATCTTAATGGTTCTATGATTCTAAGTTGTCTTTTGTGAGATGAAGTCATAGAAAATGTAGCTGGTCCTGACTTAGGACACTGCACCTTTAATCCCCACCCATTTCTGAAGTTCTCTGCCTTATTTATTTATGATACAAATTACCACTACAAATTTGTAAAGCTGTAACATAACATTATAGTTGTGTAACTTCACAGCTGCACAACTTTCTTTTTTTCTCAAAATGAGCTGGAAATATACTGAATTATTTTTATGCATCAAGAATGAAGAATCAAAATCATGCACAGGAACACACCAACAGTCAATGACACAAACCCCAAGTTTCTGTCAGAACATGCAGACTCTGCAGCTTCACACGACTCTATCTCTACTGGATGTTAGTAAACAAGACAACAGTGTTCAAACTTTAGTAACCAAACCAAATACTGGTAAAACCAGATTGGTGAATGTGTTTAGCTAGGTAAAGGAGAGCACAGAAAGCCAATCTGATCCCTCTGTCAGCCATCACACAGCAGAGTATTGCAAAGCAGCAGGGTGGGAGAAAAGGAAAAAAAATGAACAATTACAGAGCATTTGAGAACATCCATCTATCGCTGGATGTGATGGCATCAGGTTGCAGTACCAGGTGAACTGTGGGCTTTGCAGGATAGCAGAAAAGACATCGCAGGCGCTCACTTAGATCCGGCAGTTCTAGAGGAACAATACTTTGTGAAGGTTTACAGGAGTTGTGAAAGGTAGAATGACCTACAGGAGGAAGGGCTGTGTCTCCCTTGTCACCCTGACACTCCTGGCACACAAGGATGTGACTATTCACTGCCAAGGTATAGATCTGCTCATGGGAAGGTGAGTTAGTAATAAAGTTGAGGGGAAAAAACCAAGAAACACTAAACATTAGGCTGAACTTGAAGTGACAGTGGCCTAACGGGAAACTCACAGGTTCCTGAGCTTCTGGCTACACCAGCATCAAGGTGCTCTGAAAGAGCAACTGTCAGCAGAAGAGAAACTCTTGCCAAGTGAAATTTTAGGACACCATAAAAAGGAAACCCTTTGAACAACACAAAGAAGTAAAACAGCAGCAAAGACAACAGTGAGATTGAAAATCAGGACTTTTCAGTTCTGTTTTGCACCCTAAGGAGGATCACAGATCTTAAGCTTTCTGACAAGGTTTGAAGAAACACCACTTTTTTAGAAGAGATGAGGGATTGCAGCTCTTTTGATCACACAGAATACTCCTTCTGGCCTTAGTTATCCTCAGAGCTATAACCAGGCCAAAATTAGACAAGAAAAAGGAGTAAAGTTACAGATAAAAGTGATTCCTGCTAAATTTGATGTCTTAGTCCACTGAGACAGTCTGTGGCCAATGTGCTACTTCTGGATTGTTTTGTCACTCTTCAGTCTGCACAGGACTGAGTTTAAGTCCACCTGGTTACTAAAACATGAAATTTTAGGATAATCCAAGGGCTTTCACAGTAACCAGGCATTAATTGTCCAGATGTGGAAGTCTCACCTTTGGGCAGTCCCTTTCCTGCAAGGGACTACTGCAAGGTGCACTCCTGTGACAGAAGCAGGGATGGACTGAAGCTCCTGTTGGCTTGTGTCCCAGCTGCTGGAACAACCCACATTGTAGGATTTGGGTCTGTCTCATGCTGACCACTGAAAGTTGGGGCCAAGCCTGGGAGAAAAATGGGCCTTTTTTATGCATTAAAATAGATTTATAAATTTGTTATCAGATGTAAAAATGCAGTTACATTAACTGGCTCCTGTGCTAATCTTGTGTTTGGACTGTCAGCTTCTAGGATGAAGGGATGAATGCTATTTTGTACTTAGTATTTGATGTAATTTTATTTAAACACTAGTGTTTACTAGTGAAAACACTCCTGATTTGGATAGGTCTGATGATACTAGCTTAAAAACACATTATGCAATCCCCACATTTGATTTTAGAGGGTGAATCCAGGCATTTGAGTCTGAAGGAAAGAACAAAAACTAAAAGGAGAATAAACCAGCCTAACAAGTGCATTTGCCAATGTTTTCCTAAGTGGCCATAGCAACCCATGGGCTCACTGGTGCTGAAAGGGTGGAGCTACATCTCTACCCCTTCTCCTCCCACACTGCTGTTCCCTCCTTTCTTTGCATCAGTTCTGGCACTTATCTGACTCCCTGCTCACATGCTGGCAGCAAACAAATCCCAAGGGGGGAAAAAAGAAAACATCAATTTTCTGCTGGTTTAACAGCCAGGAATGTGCATGGAAGCAGTAAAACTGCCTTGTTTGGCAGCAGAAAGCTCCTGGCTTGGCTTCCCTCTGGTGAAGCTTCATCCCAAGCTCCCCAGGCAGCTCAGGAAGAGTAGTGGGATTTCTGGGAGCGTCTGCAGCACGAATTGCAGCTCCTCACCTGCTCTGCTGACCAAGAGGGACACCTGCCCTGTGGAGGGGAAGCCAGCCTGCCTCTCCCACCAAGAGCAGGCAATGCCAGGCTTTCAGCCAGCCTGGGGCAGAGCCTGCCCGGCTCCCTCTCCAGAACATTCACCAGAGCGAGCAGGGAGTGTCTGGAACCTTGGAAACTTAGAGCACAGCAACAGAGAGATGCCTACACTGACTGTGGTGCCCTCTGGACTAAATCCTGCTCTCTGAGCTGAGGAAGCAGGTGCCAGGGCAAAACAACCCAGAGAGTCTATAAACAGGAAATCCCAGTCTCTGAAGTTGTATTTAAAATTATACTTTCCAAATAAACCCAAACAAGGAGTATTTTTCCTACTAACATAACTACCCCTGCATGAATAACTACTGAGTTCCACAGTGAAACGATGTTCTCCTCTGCAGGAGATTCAAAGCCCTGAAAAACATGGGGGGCTGGGGCAGAAAACCTTCCCAATTACTGAATTTTTGGGTATGAGCACATTCAAGGGCAAGAGGGACAGTTTCTGAAGAAAGGAAATCCTCCAATTAAAGACAGATGAACAATACCTATCACTGTATTCCCAACAGAGTTCCACACTCAACAGACAGGGGAAAAAAGCCATTAAAAGTGATAGCTCTGAAAAGGCATCTCAACCCTCCACCAGGAGCTCAGGCACTCATATGGAAGGATGTAGCTACACCAGAGGCACTAACTGCTTTGGGTGACCAATGAAGACTATTTAGGGTTAGAGATGAGGTTTAGATTTGGTATTAGGAAAAATTTCTTCATGGAAAGGGTAATAAAGCATTGGAACAGACTGCCCAGGGAAGTGGTGGAGCCACCATCCCTGGAAGTGTTAAAAAACCACATTGATTTGGCACTTTAGGATGTGGTTTATCGGTGCTGGGTTAATGACTGGACTTGATCATCTTAAAGATTCTATGATTCTATATAAACTGCCTTTTTAAAGGAAATATCCTGGTTTGTTTAGGGTTGGTTGTTGGGTTGTTTTTTTTTTTTTTTTTGGAGGAAGTTGTTTATTTGTTTTAATTGTTTGTTTGACTCTGAAGCCAGCTGACATGGCTAGGAAAAACAGGTAAGTGTTGTGGGTTTTTTTCCCAGCCCAGCTTGCCATAGAAAGGCCCCATGTCCCCTCAAGGACCATGGGCTGGCATTAGCACAGTCCCTTCAGTACAGCCAGAGAGCAGCTGATGGCGTCAGGGGACACCACCACAGCCAGGTGCAAGCTCTGCAGGCACACACAGGGCCAACACACTTGGGACACACTCCTGTCACTCCTGGAGCTGCCAGCAGCCTCCGAAACCCACAAAAGGAACTAATCCAAGACATCTGCTGCTGTGGAAAAGGCAGTTTCCATCCGGCCCTGGGAGAAATAATAAAAACTTTTATCCAATCTTCCCTAATCAGTAAACACAGGATACCATGCTACAACAGAGGAAATTTATGAATCAATTTTCAAGAGGTGAAAAGCAAAATCAAGTCACTCCATCACAGGTGACACAATGGTCATTCCAAGCTATTCAGCTGGGAAAAAAAATCCTCCCCAGATGGACAAAAAAACCACAACAGACAAACTAGATCCTTTTATGTGTCCCTTTAATAAAATACATTTGCATAGTTATCTTACAACTTTGTTCAAATCCAAAGGTGAACAATTGCCTCATGCTAAGCACAGCCTGCATTCGCGTGTCTCAACAACCATCCCCACACGTGACACTCAAGCTTGGGGAGGACAAGGAGGGGTTTTAAGGCAGCACACACCAGAATGCAGCAGTTTTATTGTTCATTACACTGAAGTAGCACGACTCTACAGCAGCTCCTGCTGCAGGCCAGGGAGTGTCGGCATTCCTACGAGCAGACTTATTTATTTACAGGTGCTTCCAACCCCACCCAGGAGAATGACACAGGGATACAATCTGACAAAGCACTGAGCTGGCAGAAATGTTCAGTGACCGGAGGGAGACCTTTCGGTTATTAGTGTGCAACTTTCTGATGGAGCTTTGTGCCTTCTGCTCCTGACTGCACCATCAACCATGTGGAGACAGCACTTCGGATGCTCCCAGCCCCCACCACCACGGGCTCCTCACACACCCAGCCCTGCCTCTGGTCCCAGTGGTGGCACAAGACAAGACCTTCCTGCGTGGATCCAGCTCCGGATCAGGAACTAAGCTTGTGTCAAACCAGGCTTCTGTAGTTTGTTAGTCCATTATGCAAACCAGACAGTTACAGAAACAGCATTTTGGTACCCGCTCTTGTGCATTTACAGCACTGTTTTGTTCTCACCCCCTATGACACTCCGTATTCTCTCCTGGCCCACAGGAAACAACATTTAGCAAGTACCACACTGCAGGCAACAGCAAACAGCATATTTGGCTTTCTTTTTACCTTTTAACATTGTGTGGCTCTCAGCAACATTTAGACTCTTGGTTCTTGCCTGGGAACCATGAGTTCAACAAAAGATTATTTTCCACCTTGCCCTTAGTTCCACAGCCAATCTTTTTCACCCAAATAAGGGTGATTTTATTTGACTGGCTGGGATGACCAGCAGAACTCAACTCTATAGTCTTTTATCAACAAAAGGGTGGATTGCACACAACCAGAGAAAAAGTAGCATTTTTAAAAGTAAAAGTCTGATTTAAACACAACTTCCAATAGCCACGTTGCTTCATTGATAAAGAATATTATTTTTAAATAATCTTGCTGTAAATACATCCTTCACACAGTCTTTCCTTTGGATGATCTGATGTGTGTATCCAACTCATTCTGCACCACTGTGCAGGACAGCAGAGCTCTCAGGCAGCTGTGCTGGAGCGGTGCTAGGGAGACTTTTGCAGTACAAATACTGAAGGCAGGGACTGTGTCTCTCTCAATCAGCATTATTAAGGTGTGTTTTTATTATTATTATTATATTTATTATTACACTTAACAGAATTTAGAGCATAATACTGAAACATGAAAAGATAGCTGTGAAAGCACAAAATGCTTCACTTCAATACTCTTCAGTTCAGACTGAAGAGTAGAGGCAGCTATTTCAATAATAATCAATATTCATACTTACACACCAACACAGGGCTACCTGTGTGAAACTTTGCCAACAGTACTGTAATCTCCAAATGTATCAGTAAAAAAGAAAAAAAAATTAAACAATGTGTGGAATGTCAATTGATTTGGGAAAATTCCACATAAGTATGTCCTCAATTACCTCAGTAAGGATGTGAAGTTGTTTTTTAATTTTTCAATTAGTAGTAATCTGGCATTCAAGGAAAACTGACTGAACATTGATTGTCACCGTGGCTCAAATCCCACAGGTTAACAGTGCCTTTTTGCCTTTTAGAAATTACATAATTTAGAAGATCACCTAATTCTTAGACTACAGTAAGTGACTGCTTGATGCCACTGGTGCAGCACAACACATTTCAGCCTGTATTAAACAGGCTTTCCAAGAGAGAAATTCAGAGAAGGCAATTCTGGGTGAGTAGTGTATTTTAGTAGAAACACTTAAAACATGGTTTCAGAAGGAAATCAAGTCATCTGAAATACTCAAAGGATTATCTAGCACATTATTTGCCTACAACAACATGATTTCATTCTATAACAAAATACTGGTTCAGACAAAATACATCCAGAATAAAAATCCATTTGTAGTTTTCCATAGGCACATTGCGTAGTCCGTATTGCACAGAAGATACATCTCTGAACTAAAGGGCACGTATACATTATTTGATCAAGGATATTAAATACATAACATTAGATTTTGGAGAAAGGCTTTTAAATCTCTGCAACTGGATTAACCTTTTCCTGAAAGTACCTTCACAACATTCATCTATATATATATGTCCATATAGTAAACAAGCAGTTTGTTTTGTAAACATTTCTGATTGCATAAGTGACCTTTGCTGTTTCATAACCAAGTTCAGGAAACGAACTAAATTAAATACTGTGACTAGAGATCTCTCTTGTTGTTACAAGAGCAAAGAACTATTTAATCAGAGAATTAGTCTAGAATCAAATTAATCCTTTTATTTAAAGGGGAATCAAGCTTAAAAGTTCCTCCTTCACTCCAAATATTATAGTAAAACATGGGTAGCTCATACTGCACCGTATTTCCAACAGGCCAGGACTGTGGGCTGAGGAGCACAGTTTCATCCTAAACCCAACTGCTCTGCCCTCACTCCAGGCTCTCGTAGTGTCTCTCTCCTGGCAACACCTCTTCAGCAAGGTTACCTCTGCATTAGGCTGCTGCCCTGTTTACCAAGAGGAAGAGCAGCAGCTTTCAGACAGTACTCAAGAAGTCACTGCAGACCACAGCCAGAGACAAACAATTCAGTACCGTGAACTATTTAATGAAGAGAAGGGGCAGGGGAAGGGCCTGGTCACACAGAGGCTGTGCAAGTACTTACTGCAGCAACTAAGCACGTTTGCCAAAACTGAAAGCAAATATGAATGATCAGAATTTAAAGGAAGGAGGCTGTTTAGGGATAGAATGTACTGAGCCAAAACAACCTGAATTCCTGCCATAGTACTGCTGTGAAGGAAGAAAAAAAATTAAAATATCCTCCACTATGCCTAGTAGTTCTTTTCCCCATTAAAAAGGGTGTGAAAAGGCTGGATGGAGTGCACCGGATCTAACCCTTAGATCTTGTAGCACGTTTGTAATCACAGTGACTATCAGCAGCAGACAGGTAGGGATTGTTTCTGGGTGAGCCATGAAGGCCGCCAATTTTAAAAGCTCAATATGTAAGAGATTAAGTCAAGTCCATTAGAACAATAATCAATGAACACTTTAATTCTGCAAAATATGTACATTACAACATTAAAAGAACACAAGTGCCCATTCAAAACAGCTCAGATAAACTGTGCAAATAGTGGGTCTTTGTGTGTCTGCAATCCCACCATGCAAACAATAACTTGATATGCATGCTAATGACTACGGTTATCAATCCCAAAGGAAATACTAAAGGAAACAAGAATGAACAGCAGTGAAAGCCACACAAAGACCCACTATCCTTTCTGCTTTTACAAATCAACTGAAACTGTAGATTAGAAGAAAACCCACAAAAACCTAACTTCTTGATTGGATCTAACGTTCAAACGAAGCAAAAGGATTGTGTCAGACACGTGAGCGGGGCTGGCCACCCTGCCTCCACGCTAGTCAAACTTGGATAGTGGGTCTCTGAGGTGCTTTCACACTGGAAGACAACATTGGGTCCTAAAAAAAACAAAAAAAAAAATGAAGGATAAAATGAACATAAATTTGAAGAGTGAAACATATGAATTCTATGGACAAAGACAGAACAACACCAAAAAGGTCAGAAAGGAATGATGAACATTCAACTTTCTGAAAACAGACATCACAAGCTTCCACTGTTGCAGTTCATATTTATAAACACACAGATTTAAGTACTTGTGACCAGCCATTGCTGATTCTGAAAACCCCTGTGGCTCATTCATTTGAAGAAAAAGTTTCTTCCGAAGGAAAACATCTGTCATGTAGACTCAAGACGAGGTCAAGACCTAAGGGTTTTTTTAAAGGCGGTGGCAAAATTCCCTGAGATTTAAACAAAACCAGAATCTCTCCTGAGAAACTTCTACTGGGACATTAGAAAACCAGATAAAAACTAAACTTGTAAAGAAAAATCTCATTGGAATCTATTTGTATCAGCACATAAAAATTAACCTGTTCAATTCTGTTTGAGCCTGAAAGAAATTAAAACCTTGTCTCTAGTCTTATGTGTCCATGGAACAGGAGGTACCACATCCCTCAGAATCCACAGGCTACATGGTCTGAAGAGGGACACACCTCGTGGGCAATCCAGAGACTATTCCAGACCCCAGAATTACATCCTGAAAGTGTTATCAAGCCTGAATGACATTCACCAAATAGTTTTAGAAATACAAAGTCACTATGTCACTATGAAGTAAGGACTGATTTCATATTTGATCTTTGGTAAAAGAGGTAAAATTCTGGAGCTGTTAAATAAAATCTTAGAATAAATCATTAATCCTTGTGTGTTAAAATATCAATGTGGAACTGCAACAGGCAACACCTCAAAGCCACTGCTACCATGAACTGTTACTCCACAAAGAGCAGTTACTTGGCAAGAACTGTAAAACTTCAAAACATGTTGTCTAGACACAGACAGAAATGCATTGGCCACCAGCACATCAGTTCAGAACTTGTTTTTTCACTGTGAACACCCCTGAAAGTGAGTCAGCTTCATCCACCAGACAGTGTGGACAGGAATTACTAAAGATCTTTTGCACATGGAAATCAACTTCTGGAAATACAGATCCTTGTTGCAGGACTTGCCTCATGTCTCCAACATGTCACATCTACAAGTAAGGTTTGGGGAAGACAAAAATTAGGTAGCTCTGGAGATACTACTACAAACAACAACCTGGAGCTCAGGCCTGAGCACCTGAAGGAATAACTGATGTGTGAGGAACTGCAGCAGTGCTGGGCTATGGAAAGCAGAAAGAGTGAACACGTAGATGAGAGCAGAAAGAACTGGCACAACACGCAGCTCTGTGAGTCTCGTGGGATGAGACACCTCAGGATGAACCAGAAGCCTCTCTGCACATGGAGCACACGTGTGTCCACCTGGCTGAGCTGTCCAGCCCTCAGCAAGAACATCTCTGAGGGATGAACTGATCTCTAACGCTAGATGACATCTAGCAATCAAGTATGGAAACATAGCTGGAGTAGCTGTATTCCATCCTTACACTTCTCTCCTCCTTAAAGATCCCTTGGGAAGAATGGGAAGAGAACCTGGTTGATGTGTCCTTGCCAGATCCTGGTAACACAGAAAAGACCTGACCCTCAAGATTTAATGGTTGAGGTTTACCTGAGGGGAGAAAATCTCAACTAAATAAAATAAAAGGATAAAGCTCACACCGATCCCACAGATAAGATGACAAACATAGAAAGGTATCTCATTGAAAAAGCCAACAAATAATAAGAGAACAAGTTTCCAAGTGCAAAGCAGATGAAGACTGGCCAAAATAAAATTATCTCCAGACCAGGCCACTGGGAAGAACTGTAAAGTGGTAAGAGCACCATGCCTACCCCCATACACATGCCTTGGCAAGGACAGGAAGGGAACCTGGCACTAGACAGGTACTGGAAATACACAAGATCTGATCCTGCATGGTTGTGCAAACACTCAAAGAACAGAAGACTGATTCTTTATATCTGTATTCTGAAACCTACTGAGTATCATATTTATTATGATGGCTTTTGTGCAAACATTAGAAAAAAGGCTATTAAAATGTCATTAAAACAGGAGCAAGTCTAACTACCACCACAGTCATCAGGAACACAACTCAACTGTCCTGTGTTCTGCAATCAGCACGTGTTTAAGAGACAAACACTCAAACACAAAACACCCTGAAGTCATTTTGTTTTTCTTTTTTTTTCCCTTGCAGGGGTCTTACGCCAGGATGTGCAGCTACGCCAAGAGGAAAAGTGATTTTGTTCTGTTCCCAGAGCTGTGTCAGCAACTTAAGAGAAGGGACATCTCACTGACCCCAGTTCTTTCTTTGCTAGGAAAGTTTGCCATTACAGCTACAACTAATAACTCCCAGAAAAGACTTCAGATACAAAGGCCTTTAAGTCTAGGGGAAAACCAGAATTTTCCTAATCCACAAACTTATTTGAGTAGACCAAATCTGCCTGCTCCCTTTCCAATACCATTATACTCACTCTAGAAAAAACAGCAGGAAAAGCTGCTATTATTCAACAGAGGCATTATAATACTCAGATCAGCAGTTCTTTAAAATGCAACAATGCATTTTTAAAATTATACTCTGTCATATCTTACAGCTGTTCTGTAGAGGGCCACATCAACATTTCTGTGGGACAATTCCTTAGTGATTTCACAAGAATACTCATGATAGTTTCTGTACTCTGTTTAAAGAAGTGCCAAAAATATTGTAAGGAAACCCGAAGAAGTTTGATAGTTCATTCAGGACATATTTAAACATTCCTCTGGTTACAGAAGAGGCACAAAACAGTGGCTTACTGCTCACACAACTGACCAGCAGCAGCAGCAGCCCAGCTGAAATCTGGGAGGTGGTATTTGAAGAGTGCTGTGCTGGAGCTACTGAGCTGTGCTGGTTTTGTGCAGGCTCTGAGCTTGAGGCAGGATTTTTCCTTAAGTTTCCAAATGCCTGTATCACAACAGAGTAGCAAAGCCCAGTACAAAACTAGTGTGTGATTTAGCTTATTTGAAATACTGAGAGAATTTTAAAAAATGAGAATAAATTCAACATACTCTTTGTTCATCAGTAGGTGGATTTTTAGAACTGCTTCAGAGTAGTTCTTAGAGAAAAGTTTAATGGCCAGGTACAGATGACCTGGTGCACATTTGCACATACATTAACCTTTGTCGAAAGCCAGTTTGATGTGGATGGAAATACTCTTATTCCAAATCACTGAAATCTGAGGGAAAACTTAATGATGTATCAGCAAACAATGAGAAAAACTTACTCATCATTTATAAAGTTTCCAATTATAGCGTAGTCTTAGCACAGCTTTTGCTGAAAATCAGTGGTTTATGTGATCACCTTGTACCTGTCACATTCAACCACGTAACTTGAAATAACAACACACCTGGTGTGACAAGCTGTAACCTCTAACATTTTTGGAAATTCCTAAGTTTTAATACTCAGCCAGAATCTCAATTTTATAGCCCATCTGGTGTAGTCTATACTGTTTCTTCAAAAGTGAGATTTGCAAACAAATTAAAGCTTTCAAAGGACCATTTTAATGATTTATCTATATCTAATCAAAGAATGTTAAGTTCAGTCTAAATGCAGAAGTTTTTGACATCCCAACCACATTGGCCAGAGGCACTAAAAAAAAAAAAAAAAAGCCAGAACAATGTGTAACCAAAAATATGAGCTCAGAAGTAATTTAGCTAAAAAGAAAACCTCAAGAATGGTGCACACTCTCTTTTGCCCAGGAACCATAACAAGCTACTCAGGGAAAATATTTTAACTTTCCAACCCAAGCTGTACTTTCATTATGTGTTTGTGAATTTTTCTGTAAGAACATGATCATGTGATCAAATCTGAAGTGCAGACTGATCCTACAGTAGCTACAGGCTAACAAGAGTGAAGCTCAGCCAGGTTTCCAGATGGGTGATTTTATCCCAAGAGAACTCCAAACATTGTCCAGAGAAAAACAGCAAGTGAAGGGACAAGGCCTGTCATGTCAAAGGAGCAACTCTGGCACCATGGTATGTTCCCAAACCCACGGGGCTGATGCAAAAGTTGCCTAAATCACAGGATGAAAAGCTGAGAGTGTAAAAATTGTGCTAGATTTCTCTGGGAGGAGGATTTTCTCTGGGGACAGGACACCAGAAACCTTTACTGTGTTTATGTGCAAAAGGCAGAGAAGATGTTGACTGTCAGGTTTACAGTTTAGGATTCAATTCTCAGCCTGCTGCTGGTAATTTTCACCTCAACCTATGTCCTGACATGTATCTTGTTTCTCAGGACTAGATGACAGCTGGAATGCTGGGAGCCAGGACAAGCAAATTTAGGACAGGACAGACCACTTACTAATGTGAAAATCCTCTTCCTACCCTTTTTATGGGTATTTTTACTTAACTGATAGGTGTGTTAAAATTACTACAGCACTTTTCCTAATTTTACAAAACTTGAACAAGTTCTGTAATTGTAGTGTGCCTGCACTGCTTCCCAGTCCATGTTCATTATCAGCATCTTGTTGGAAGGAGAACTCCTACCCAATCTAGTATTTTTAGCTCACCCTACAGCACTCTTGCTATCCTACTCTGGCTGGTTGGTAATGTGCTGGTTGTTTGTAGGTTAGCTAGAAAAGGGTTTAAAATACCTTGTACTATAATAATGCATTTAAAGAAAGAGTACTTGAAGTACTAATCAATTCAACTGATGCCTGGAACTCCAAATTCCAAGCACAAAGAAGAACAGCAATGAACCTTTGAAATGAAGTAACAAAATTAATAAAAAATAGAGGTTGCTCACACTGCTGACTTGGATCAGAATCTGTGGTCATCTTCACATAGTTTGAGGGGAAGAGACCTGTCACACCATTGATTTCTCCTTGCCACCAGTCAGCATCATCTTTGTTCAGCACATTAATCAGCTGCCCCTTGGAGAAACTGAGCTCATCCTCATTGTTGGCCGTGTAATCGTACATGGCTATCACCTGACACACTGTGAAGGAAAGAAGAGTAGAATGGAGTTATACCAGTGTTAAAACTGTTTTCTCAGTGTTCTACAAAACCACAGGAAAGAAACAGCTATTTCACATGCACTGTTACATAAGAAAGATGCCACTATTTTATCTTGATACAGAATTGTCTTCCCTTTTCTTCTACTTTTTTTAAAATTGAGCCAGCAAGTAATTCTTATTTCCACTTCACATATCTGTGAACTTTTATAATGAATGGACTGCATCTACTGGCCTTCTAAACACTTTAAAATGTAATCAAGTATGCTTCTCTCTTTTACTGGCTGAAAAGAGAGTTTGATTATCTTACTGCAGACATTTGTGGGGAAAATGTGGCAGAGGAAGAAGAAACGTGCAGTAGCTAATCATGGGTTGCTGCTTTAGTCACAGGGAAGTTTTGTCCAGTAAAATGCAGGAAATTGCTGTATAAGCAACTCATAGCTGTGGAGAACAGCATAATTTAAGCACACAGAAGCAAAAAAGCTAATTTTCTGTGAAATAACCTCATTCGTACCCAACCATTCAAATGGAAATAACCTGAAAATTTGCTTGGTCTCCCTCTTTATAAGGAGCAGTGCATGTAATTCCATGTGGTTTGCCAATGTTTGCTAGCTCTTTCTAAGATTTTAGCTAGTACATGGAAACATGGAGTTTCCAGAGAAGAGTGGCTCTTCAGAGCAATCATCAAAATTAAAAAGCCCAGAAGATGGATGCGGACCCTCACAGATACATGAACAATTGAAATAGTTACATAAAATTCTAAATGAAATATAAAGTCTTTTTTTTTTTTTTTTTTTTTCACCTGAGGGAGCAGCTGATGTGGTTCTTTCACTGCTTGGACCCAGCAGCTTCACATGGCTGGCAGGGAACCATCCCTTCTGTCTCTTTTTCCCTCTTGCCTGTAAATGTTTATAATGGTTATTACACAATTGAAAAACTGAATAGTCCATAGACTGGAAAAAAATGCAACAAACATGTCACAGAGTTTTGCCAACAAAAGACAAGAAGTCAGGCTTCTAAACAGCAAGTAAATGAATCTCAAAAGATAAAAATCTGACTAAAGCATAAAACAACGCAATTGAGATAAAGCTGCACCCTAATATGTTCATCCAAAATTTTTAAGTGATATTTCAGAGTACAACTCAACTGCAGGGCTGAAAATTCGTTCTATGAATTTTCCACCTATGCATCATATCCAGAGTCCCTAATGAAGTCAAGGGCACTTTTACAGGACATTCTTCTTAAATCTAGGTGGGGACAGGAGAGAAGTAGGAGCAGCACCTTTGCATTAAACAAGCTTCCAACTCCAGCTTCCAAACCCACCTGTTCTTTCACTAGAATAACTTCGCAGTTCAATGTTTCACCAATTAAATCCTAACTAATTAAATAACTGTCAACTTTTCTCTTCCTCCTCCCACATGTTGATCGACAGTTTTACTATTTTATGTGAGCAAGAAAATTGACTCTAAAAAAAACATAAAACCCCCAGCAACCCAAGGTTTAAAAAAGCCAACCAACCAATCTAACAAACAAAAAAAATCCACCACACAGCTTTTCTTCCCCTTTGGTTTATACAAGATGAAAATATCTTTCTGACCAACTGTTATATAATTCTACTTAGTTGTTTTTATTGAATTAAACCTGAGAGCACCTCCTTGCCATTCATGAAGTCACAATTATTTCTCCTTGAATCACTACCTGCAACTCTCCTTGCCACCATCCACTGGCATTTTTCTTCAGAATAAGTATCAGCTGTCCTGGAGCGAGACTGAGCTGTTCAGTTCCTGATGCAGCATAGGCAGTAGTAACCTGAGCGATTTCTGGAAAGAAAACAGTAATTGCATTTGTTTATTTTTCACTGTAGTAAGAGCTGGATCCTCAGAAATATCCTGGTAGATGACTTGCAGCTAAGAACATCAGCCACCATTAAAACACTGCTATGAACCTAAATGCTCAGAGTTACTTAAGAAACAACCTTAAATGTTGAAATGTTACCACAACACACTTACCGGGTTTCTTATTTATTGTTCCAGTTTTGCCAGCACAGCTAGAAGCCTACAAGACAAAACAACAACCACTCAGGTTTAATGTGCAATAAAACCAATACAATTTACACTATAAAAGCACATGGAGATTTTAACTTTAAACCCATATTTAACAAAACACCATCCTGTACAGAGAGAGAGGCAGTATGACACTGATTTTCTTTTCTGCCAAGCACATTAACCTCTGCTCAAAATCCCTGTCTAAGAGCTGGGTGCCAACAGAATAAAATTGAGAGAAAATATTGTGTGTTATTTCTCCAAATATGAACTCACATCTGGATCTTTTGGTCTGACATAATTGGAGGGGAAGATTCCAGTTCTGTTATCGATGCTCCCAGTCCACCACTCCCCTTCCTTCTGGGTCACCAGGATCTCCTCCCCTTCCATGAATGTCAGGTCACCGGGCTCAGAGCTTGAGTACGGATAGAGGGCAACGTACTCTGTGCAAAGAGGAGAGAACAGCTTCAGGTGGGAATAAAGGAACCTCAGATGCAGATAAAGGGATATCAGCAATCTCCAGAGAGTTCACAACAGAGACCACAACAGTGTGTTCACAACAGGGATCATACCTTCATAGGTCTGTGAACTGACCTGTCTACCTGCTTGACTGTGATCACATTTACTCTTACAGCTACACAACTTTGTAATGAAAAAGCACAGGTGCAATTAAAATATAATTGGGGAAGCATGGAGATACACTAGAATTTTTTCTCCAGTAATACTTGTTTTCTCTACTCCTTACTGACTGTAAGACAATGATCCACATTCAGGAGATTAAAAATCTTTTCTCATGTCTTTACAGAACAGCATAACACAGTAGAGAACACCGTGAAGAGAACTCTGTTTATGGGTTTTCAGAAATATATTCATCCTCAAGCAGAAATCTTAAAACAGAACCTAGGCCTATGCTCGACCTGAATTACTTATAACCTTAAGTTCCTATTTTAGAACTCTTGTATCAACAGCTGAACATTTGCACTGTGTCTTTTGGACAACCACTCAAAGTGCTGCTCAGAAACTCCTCACAAACTGAACTATATTTACAAGTCATTAAGCAGAACCAGACTGTAGCATTAGTTGGCATTTTTCATGCTGCCTTACCCTCTCCTGCTGTGTAACTCTGGATATTAGGCCTTTTGTTTACAGCTGCATAAATAGCTTCTGGTCTGCAGAAAGAAGGGGAAAAAAAAGCTTTGTGTTACCAAGAGGCTGATCAAGAGCAAATCTCTCAATTCGCATGAGACTAAGATCACATTGGTCATATCAGAGCTGATATTGACTGAATTAACTGCAAAGACTTCTCTGACTATTAAACAGTACCAAGTATTACTGATATTTAATATATTTATGGGACCCAAGAGCACACCACTTAAGAAAAAATATCATGTGATAAAAGGGAGGGAAGAGATACATTCACAAATTATGTTATTCAAAAGAAGTAAATTACAGATTTTGACTAAATTCTCTAATTCTAAAGAATTTCTAAGAAGTTTTAGCAGAATGAATGAACAGAACAATTTACACACAGTGGTGCAGTAACAAGACTTTACCTGAACAGTTACCCTGGAGCATTAGAACAGGCATAATGATCTTTGCAGGTGAAGAAAAACACACTGCTGCTCTGTGCAGAGCTTACTTAGTTTTGGGTCACTTAAAAATTGGCACTTTTAGAGGCAGAATGCAACTGTACTGCAAGAGAGGAGACTTGGTAATGAACAAAAAGTCTGGCACTTGATGAATAATCAAACACCACTGATGTTTCACAGCATCAGCCTAGCAAGACTGTCTATAGTTACACAGCAGTGAGCCCATCATTACTTGGCTTGCCAGAATGAAACAGTAAAAGCCTAAAATGACACAGTGTAAATTCTAAAGGGCATTTATGTTCTGCATGCTAAAGCACTGCAAGAAATTTGCACTCTAAACCACTTCTTTTTGCAAGCTGCTGAATAAAACAACAACAAAAGTCACACTTACTCCTCTTTCTTGGTTTCACTCCCAGGTAAGAGCTTGACATAGGACTTTGGAAACCAACCCCTTCCTCCATGTACCTCTCCAAACCACCAGTTCTCCTGCTGCTCCAGGACAGTGATGATGTCATTCTTTGAAAAATTCAAGTGGTTATCCTTTTTTGCAGTCCAAGAGCAAAGTGCTTGTGCTTTTAGGTTCTCTACAGGCTGCCCCTGTAAGACAGAAGTGATGTTGGTTGACCACACTGCCCCAAACTGGTTCAATTGTTAAAAACAAACACTGGTGGATCTTTCATTGAAGTTTAAGCAACTTCAGTCTTAAGCGATGGCTGAATAACTTTGTTTACATCAATGCATGCATGCAACTCAGTTTCTTATTTGTTAGAAATATCTTCTGTGTCTAATTATAGGTGAAAATTATGTTAGAATTATGAAAGATGAGTTCTTCTTGCTCAGTGGTCCCTGGAAATACATGGAATTATATCAATGCACACTAAAAGAATATTTAGATGAGCTTCTTTATCCTCCAGCCTGCTCAGTGGACCCAGCATTAGCAAAGTTGTGTGGTGTTCTGGTTTTTCTTTAAATTATTTTCATTTATATGAATCTGAAATACAGCAAGTTCTGCACAAGGTACCTGTCCATGAACGGGTGAAACAGATCCAGGGGACACAGTGCGAGTAAAAGCTGATTTCTGCTGCCAGGCTGTGTTAACATTCAGGCTGGAAAAGGGGACATTTTGGTAATCAGATTCTTCTGCAGATTTACTTGGTGAAAGTGGTCTGCAAATTGAACACAAGGCATATTTATCAAATTACAACTTTAATTTAGAAAGTATCTCAAGCAGAGAAGTTTTTTTTTTTAACATCTGTAAAACTAATATTCTATACAATGCAAAGCAGACTATCAAATACTTAAATTTTCCAAGCTAAGACTTTTAAGAAGGTTATTCAATAAGTTTTCTGCCTTCATATTTTAAGAACAAACACCAAGTGAAACTATACAACACATTATGTGCTAGCTAAATTTAGAAAAAGCAATTTAAACACAAACATAACAACAACTCACTCTGAAGCAGCTGAGGTAGTAGATAAAGATACTGTAGGAGGAAGTAAGGCTTTCTTAGGAGATAAAGCATTTTCTCCTTCTGGTATTTTTTCTACATAATTGCATGGAAACCAACCAAAATGTCCTTGAAAACTCCCATAAAGCCAACCAGGCTCTCCCACAGTTTTTTCATCAACCTATGGACAGTAGGAGAAACACAAAGAATTAGCAGCATGAAACAAGCAGGGTAGCTGGTGTGTCAGCACCTGCTGGCTCTCTGACCTGAACAGGGGCAGTGCCCTTACAGGATCAGCATTTTCACTCTGCCCTGGCAGAACTGAGCTGATTTTGCCCTGTGGTGATGCAGCTGCAGTGGTCTCAGACACAGGTACAGACAGACCTCAGGGACCCTTCAAACAGGCCCCAGATATGCACATGGGGATCATGCAGTGCCTCTGAGCCACTCTGTCCTGCCAAAAATAACCAGTGCACTATGCTCGATTCTGCTGAATGTGCAGCCAAGAGGCAGGGGCTGGTGAGCCCAGCAGAGCAGGAAACAACTGCTGCTGTTCTGCTCACAGATATAATTAACTCTGTCAGCTGACTGCATCCAAAACATCAAAAATTCTGTTATTTACTATGTGATTAAGTATAGAACATCCCTAAACATTCACAGCAATACTGAAGTTTCCATTATGCTGCAAATTAGCCAGCTAGTGAAAATTGACTAAAAATTAGCAGCCCATCAAATACTATCAGCTGGTTGGCTTAGCTAGGGTTTGGGATGGAAGAGGAGGAGGAGGTGGCAGCTGTTAGCCTATTTCTGAAATCAGTTATCAGTGGTTAAATGATACAATTACAGCTGAGAGGGAAGTCAAAGCAAAACCTACTTCTCTTGTTCCCTTTTCCATGGTTCATTGGTATAAAAATGCAAATAAATACTTTAACACTGTCAAACTGAAAGCTAATTTAGTCAAGTGTTTTAATAGTTTGTATCACATTGCTTTATAAATTCTTCCTCATCACCTACTTGTATCACTTACAGTCTGGATGAGAAGAAACCACACGTACATTAGAAACTATATTGCCATGGTTGTAAATAATTTTTCACACATTCACTGCAGGCAAAGACTTTCAAACAAGTGCTAATAACTAACATACATGAAATAACACAGATTTCTACTGAGATGCCATAAGGCATTTCCAATCTTATGGTCCTACTGTAATATTAGAGACAGCAAATTCAGGAAAGTGCTACAATAAATGGACACAGAATAAATTGCTCTAAGTGTCTGCCTGAGGGAGGATTGATAAAAGAACACTCAGAAAGAGAATCACAGATTCATAGGATAGTTTGGGTTGAAAGGGATCTTAAAGATCACATGATTCCACCCCCTCTGCCAGGGGCAGGGACACCTTCCACTAAACCAGGTTGCTCAGACAGGCAGAAATCTCTGTAAAGAATACACTGGAAAACAGTATTAAGAGTCAAAAGAACCTTTCACATCTACTTGTTAAATAACTAATTTGATTTTAATTCAAATACCATCAATAAATAATTAATGTCTCTATTTACTATGCTCCTATCTCAAGCAAACACTCAGAAGCCAACTTGTACATGCGCAATGAACTGCAACAACTACATTGTTGCTGATCTACTAATTTTAGAAACTTTATGTTTAGCATTCACTGTTCTTATACTTAAAGAAATTGTGAATGTATCTAGGATGTGTAAAACTCAGGGAAATTTTTTGACTGAACTAATCCTAATTTCACCTGTTTAAAAAAAAATAAAGAAAGTAGCAATCCAATTTAAATTTTGAGTAAACCCTAAAATACATCAATGCCATGCTTTTGACCCTTAAGACTTTGTGCATCTCAAGGCTACAGAAAAGGGTTAATTTTTGCAAGTCAAATGTGAATAGCAAATCTTACCTGAATTACATCTCCAGTATTAAAGCTCATCTCATCATGGTTCCTTGCCTCAAATGGATACAAAGCTCTGTAATTTACCACGGCAATGGAATTCCTCGACTCTGCAGCACCAACTGCATTACCTGGAAGGTAAGAACACCAGTTACCACTCTGACAGCTGAGAGACAAACACTCAGTTGGAGCCTCATCACTCTAAACAACTGGTAGGAATATCAGTTCTTGCTCCAGACACTGTGCAGGTATCAGAGATCACCAGTGCATCAGTTTAGCACACCACTCATGGAAATGTAACTGAGACAACAAAATGCATTGACTTCTGCAGTGACAAAAGTCACAAAAACATAGAATGGCTTGGGCTGGAAGACCTTAAAGGTCACTCAGTTCCAACCCCCTCCCATGGGCAGGGACACCTTCTGCTAGACATCATTAAAAATTACATTTTTATCTTCTCCTCCTTCCTTGCTACACTGCTCTGGCTAAGCCAGTGCTTTAATAAAGCCTCATTTAACACCACTATAATGCTCCAAGTTGAAAAGATCCCACTATTGCAACAAGTGTTCAGCACCATGTGTGAAGATTTTTTTAGAAACATAACAGCAAAATATCTTGATTTCTATTTTCTTTGCATCTCCGTTCTCCAAGTCAGTGGAATTGATGTTGCAAACAGGGAATGTTTTACAAGGTTTAGCTTAGGTGTGCAAATATCTTTCAGCCCTGTTCTAATTTAATCCTTGATGAACTCAGTGAGAAAAGTGGCTAATAAAAACTGACAAGAACTAATGAAGGATGAAATCAAATGTGTCTTTAGTGAAAATATTGTTAAAGCACTATTTTTCTGAGTCCCACAGCTAAAGTTAGGTCTAGTCATTCAGTTATTTGTTTTTTTCATCTGAGGCATTGAGTAGTACAAAAATAAACTACATTTCACTGTAAATAAATCACTTTCCTGAGCATTACCTGCCCATCTCTCATGAATGAGCAAATCCCCTCCATACTAGCATTTGATTTTAATGAAAGAAAGTGCAAGCCTAGGAAAAACCTAAAATATTACTGTTCCCAGCAACTGCTACTCATTGACCATAATCACTGGTAGATTTGTCTTCAGAGTCATAGGTGCTGAAAACTGACAGAAGTAAATTAAGTTTATAGTATCATTTATAACTGACAAAACACATGAAACAATGCTGGTTTGGGTGTTTTTTAATTGTACCTTAGGCAAGAAGTCTGCCATAGGGGTCACATCAATAGTAGTACACCTGAAGAGTGAAATAACACTCAGGGAAGTAAAAGTCCAAAAGTCTAACGATTTTGAGATTACCTTCATTTTTCCAGGGTGGCTTAAGACTTTTTCCCTCTGTTGGCTTCAAGAGATCTGCAAACTTTTCATTTATGTTTATTTTAGAAGTGTGTTTCTCCACCTCTTGAGAGTTGCTTGCTTCTTTTATCTTTTTTATCTCCTCGTTCTGCTTGCGCCTCTCCTCAGCTTCTTTTGCTATTTGTTCTTGCTTTCTTTTATCTTCTTCCAGTTGCCTCTGCCTTTGTTGTTCCACCTCCCTCAAGATCATGGCTTGTCTATTTTTCTCCTCCTCTGCAAGAAGCTGTTGTTTGTTTTCCCTTTCTCTCATCATGGCAGCTGCTTCTTCAGCTTTCAGCTTTTCTTGGACTTTTTCCTGCATTCGTTCTTCCTCCAACCGCTTCTTTTTCTCTTCCTCTTCCCTTCGGATATTTTCCTGCCATCGGTTCTCCTTCTCCCGTTTTGCTTTCCTGGAAGAAAGGAATGAGAGAGGTAAGAGAACATTGATGTAAAAATGAATGAGATTGTGTTCCTACAGTAATCAGTGACACTTGTCAGCAAAACTGAGTTTATGACCTTGATCACTCTGCTCTCAGGATCATCAGCTCTGCTACAGCCCATGGCTTAACATGGGTGCCAGTGTATTCCACATAAAAATAACCTGTGCAGTACCTTCATGAGCACTTCTGCCTACCTGCATCCTGATGAGCAAGAACTGATCTGATAATTGAACCAAGCTGGATTTAAGTTTTCTAGCAAGGTGGTATCCAAATCTCCTGACTGGAAACAATTACTTCCAAAGAGATTAATTTCACTCAGGTACATAGATAAAAATAGCCTTTTTATACTGATCTTGGCAGCTTGGTATTTTTGCTTTCAGCAGTTGCAATCTATCCAATGTGCTTATCCCTGCCGGGACCACACTGCAGCAGACAGGATCTGGAAACCTGACTGTATCTGAAATTATCTGAAATTATTTTGATGTTACCCTGTGCCTCAGCTGTCTAAATAAGTTAGTATGCAATTCAACACAGTATTTTAGCTGTCAAAATCTTTCTTCTGAAGATAGAGGACCTAACCCTCTGGGCTATCTTCTTAAAAATGTCTAGATGAGACCTTTTCATCCATTCCCTGTGGGATATCCACTGCTCTGTTGGGCATTTTAGTGTTTCCAAGCACATGGCAGAATCCTGTAGGAGCTGTGCAGTGATGCTGTTACTCCACCACACAGCTGTGTCCAACCAAAAAATTAACAGGCTATCACCACACATATGGCACATGGTTCTCTTAAACAGACTGTCACAAATGTTATGAAATTTCATCATACACAGAAAAACGCTGTCATGAGCAATCATGAGTTACCCACACTACAAGGTCACTAGCTCTGTTTCTTTAGTCAAATAAAATATAAAACAGTTAAAATCTCAAATTTAAACCCTCTTACACAAGTCGTACTCAAAATAAAATGCTTCCTCTAAGGCAATAGGATGTATTTTTCAATTAAAAATATAGATCTTATCTTAAAAGTCAGAACAGCATTATTTTGTTTTAAGAACTGCAGCACTGATACACTCAGCCATGGTTACCTTGCAGCCTCATCTTCCAGTCGCTTCTTCTGTGCCAGTTCAGCTCTTCTTTTTTGTACCTCTCTTATTTTGTCCTGTTTGATCCTGTGGAGCTGCTCCAAGGCTAATTGCTGTGTGCTATAACTTTCCCTCAGGTCCTAGGGAGGGAACAATGGAATACATAAAAGGGAATAAAGCCAATCTTTGAGAAAAGCATCCAGACATTTAATGCTTTTTCAACCAAGTTTTAATACAAATGGCCAAAGTAGTATTAAGTTATTAATAGTCCTTGGAGGTCACTGCAAAGAAAGTCAAATCAACAGAAGGATAAAAGGAGATGGCAGGTTTGCAAAGTCAGTGATGTAATTTGGGCTTTCAAAGAGACCTTCCAGTCCTACATCTGCTGGAAATGCAAACTAGGACAGAAGAGAGGGGAAGATACAAAACTAAGTGTTCAAACACAATGTTACTGAAGGCAATGAATTGTATTTTAAGTAACTACAAGGAGGCAGATTTCAGCTGAAAGCCAACACTGTACCATAACTTGAGAAAGCATCCTGCAGGAGGGTACTCACCCTTGATGCTTCCTGAGTGATCAGTCCCATGTTTAAACCAGAAAAATTTCATAAATATACCCAGAAGTCTTACCACTGTGGGAAACCTAACACTAGACACTTAAAGACACTAACTCTGACTGGACTTTTCCTGTACTTGCTAACTTCTCAATTTTAGTCTTTTTCTTTTTGAACACATCCTTCAATTCCTATTCCACATCCCTCTGATAACAGTTTTTTTTTCCAAGCAAAAAATTGGCATGAGTCTTTTGGATAATTGAATTTACAGACGGAAAAAATCAACAATAATAGAATTACTTTAGACTGTACTTTGCCATGTTGCAAAACACCTCTAAGATACCTCAGTCTTTTTTCTTAGGAATCTTGCTGATATACATTGAGCAATGCAACAGGTAAAAAAACCGTATTTTTTTCATCTGATTTCATAAATACAAATAAAGCAATTCAGAATGAACGATTCCCACTACAATAGGCACCTCTATCAATAATCATGTTGCCTAAGAGATACGGTGCAATTTATATAACAAAGGTAAGATAACAAGATTGCTGTGTCACTGTAGCAACAAACTAAATCAAGCAATTGACTTAATTTTTTTTCTCAAATATATTCAGCTGGGAATATTCTTCCTTCTTATTTTGCCCAGAATTTCAGGAGCAGTATGGAAGCAAACTTACATTAGAAAAACTCTCATCTCTTTAAGGACAGAAAAACCCTCATGCAAAGCAAAATGAAAAGCTCATTTAGGTAATTCTGTTGTTTTATTTCCTCATAAATTATTCTAGAAGTATTTCTGACCTCAGCAGATAAAAGTAGTGTTGAAAGACAGCAAGTAAGTTTAGTACTGGGTTAATCTGGAGGTTTGACAGCATTGTGTTTGCCATACTGAATTCTGCACTCTGATGCTACTTCTAGACTTTTAAACTTGGACAAGAACTCAAATACCTGACTCACAGCTTAGGATGGATGGATACAGGCAGAGAGCAAGAGACAGAAAAGGGGGAGAAGATACTGTTTCCATCTGAGACTACTTTTTTGGTTCATGTTACCTTAACTAACAAGAAAAATGTTTGGGTGAGACAACTTAAGAGAACAGTCCATTAAGAAATTAAAAGTCAGTATTTTGCTCTCAGTGTTCTACAGTTTGGATTTCTAAGCAGGTAAGGATGTTAAGTCTTTAAGAGGATGTAAAAGCTAGCAGAAAGAAAAACAGCCTATTGATTTTCTTTTGGGGAAATATATTTAATAGAAGTTGCACATCCAAACAGAAAGGATAAGCAGAGAAAAATTGCGAAATAATTAACAAACAAAAAAGCCAAAGATTAGAAAATAACCTTAAGTAAGAGGAAGAGGTTGTTGAGACAGCTTAGCAGAGACAAAAGGCACTGAAGAACAGAATCATCCATATTCTCACACTGTAAGATAAGGTAGACAAAAAGCCAATTAATCTTCGCACTGTATTTTGAGAAACATATTTTAGGGAAGACTGAACTGTGGATGCAGCCACTGAACACAGCAAGCCATGCGATAAACAAGTAACTGAAAATGCCCATTGCACAAAGCCACTTTTAAAAAGAAAATAAATTCCTTACATGTTTACAAATTTTTGTGGCTTTTTTAAATTGGAGAGTGCAGAGCCCTCGTGCTGGCCCAGCATCAATCCATTACTTAAGGAGAAAGCTCCCATCAGTGCCACTTGGAGTAAGCTGGCAAATAAAGTCAAATTGATGTGTGCTACCCTGTGAGACCTGCCTGAGTAAAGGCAGGCTAAGAGCTGTCTCAGAAACAAAAATTCAGAGCCAGTGATCAACAACTCTTACCTTATAACAAATTAATGAATATTAACAAATAAGTGGCCTACACTTACTTTTAAGGATCATACCCAAATCTGCTACCAGACCTGGCACAGTGCACTGTGAAACTACGCAGGTCTATCAATAAAAGTCAAGTGTTCAGTACACAATTCAAAAATAGCAGCAAATATGACCTCATACTGTAAGAACAGAATGTGCAAGGGCCTGAAAAACTTTAATTCTAAAACAAAATGAGTTCTAGAAGGCAAATGATGAGTGAGTAATAGTTAAGTCATGCAAAGCAATAGTTAACAAGAGACTCATATTTTAGTACATTAGCAGTAAGTTTGCATTTTTATTGTATTATTTACCCCAAGACTTTTGATAATTCTCTTTTGACACTGAAGTTAGGGAAGACTTTTTGGAAGCCTGGTAAAAGTGGCACCGATCTTTATGATTGGATGAAGAAATAAAATACAGTGCTTACAAGTGTAGGATATTTAGATAATGCAAATACCTTAAGCTGACTGTTAAATTCATCCATTTCAGCAAGTTTAGAAGCAGTTTCCTTCTCAAGGGCATCTAGTTGTTCCTTAAGTCTTTGGCATAATTCTTCCTTTTCTTGGGACTTCTTGTGCACTGAATTGACTCCTGTGCCTGCATAAGGAAAGACAAGCAATTTTACAGGTGTTTCTGGGTTTTTTTCAATTTTTTCCCCCAGTTTTTAATAATTGTTTGTTATTTTCCTATTATATACACAATCCAAACCTCCTTCCTCACAAAAATTCCTTGATTTACCTTTCTTTTCATATACAGCATGAGGAAGAAATATCCCCAACACTGAACTAAGGCACACAGGCATTCCATGCAATACATGCAGAAAAATTTTCAAGCTGTTTTTTTTATATCAGACCAATTAATCCCAAGTTTTTCTAGATAGAGACTTCCAGTGTAATTTGAAGTAAAGACCAATGTAAACTTTACATAAATGAACTTCCTTGTGTTTACCAAAAAAAGGACAAATTGTAATAATATCTGTGAGCTACACAGTCTGTATAAATAAAGTTTTAAGCAAATTCTGTGCTTTCTTGCCAAAATGTAATTGTTTGTCCCTTATTTAGAACATAAAGGAGATAACAGAATGCAGATGAGACAATGGCACTAACTGGGAAGATGTAGAAATGAAGGTGTTATTAACACCTCTGTACCCTTCAGCCTTGATTACAGGGGATGAGAAATCAACAAAGCAATTAAGAATGTGCAGGCACTTACTCTGAGTGTTTTCAAGTTGAGCATTTTTTATTCTTTCATTTAACAACTGCTTTTCAGGAACCAAATAGATTAGTTTATTCTGATAATCCTGTAGATGTTGAAGAGAACAAAACAAATTTTTAATATTGTTTATGAATCATTAAGTAAAACAGAGTGACTTTTCAAACACTGCTTCAACTCATGTTAATGAAACAGGGATGCAAGTCATCATTACTAGTTAAAGAAAAAAATTACTTCTATACTCTTAATAGAAATAATATCACGATTGAAAGCTTTACCAGCTGAAATTATTACAATTGAAAGCTTTAATGGTTAATGAAACCATTAACACAGCTGGAAAAATATTTACCACACATACTAAAAGTGTAAATATTATCACAAGTCATATTTAAGGTGACTGCTCCAAGCCTAATATGAAACAGTAACAACATGAAAATAAGTTTCCCTGACAAGCAGAAGCATCACATAAAAATACGGCAGAGCAGTAATCTGACCTAAACACCAATTTGGTCTGAACACAGCACAACATTCCTCAAAAAAATCTGAGTCTGGAACCATAGAAGAATTCAAAATAAAAGACAAGTCTCTACTATCAGTCCACAAAAGAATAGCTGAAGTTTTCAAAACTGTTACTTAACTCTCAGCTCATTTTAGTACATATAATCATTTGTTTAACACCACACAAAAAACTAAAAGCCTCTGTAATGCTGACAGTCTTGCCTATTTCCTCTCTCCACTGCAATCCAACTGACTCCATATTCCTCCCCATGGGGATGCATTATCAACAGCATTATGGAAACACAGAATATAGTAAAAGAAAACCATAAGCTTAACAAAGTTACACACCTCAAGCTGTTGCTGTAGTTGCTTGACTTCCATGATTCCTTGGTCATATTTCCTATCCAAAGCCTCCAGCTCAGTTTTTCGCATTTGCTTCTTGCTACGAATATCCTGCAACCTGCCTGAGATCTGCTGATGTTTGTCAGTCTGGAAAGAAAGCAGACACAGATTACACCACAGATGGCAAAAATCCCTTTGCTAAGCCTGTGGGCAGGTTAGTTCACAACCAGCTCTCTAAAACAACCCAAAATACCTGCTTGAGATCAGTCATCCAAAACAGAGTGAAACACTAATGGGCCATTAATGAAGGTATTAATATTTGCATAATTTAAAATACTGTATTTCGGCATATATGGTAAAATTCCAGTCTTACCAGGGCTTCTAATTCAAGATTAAGGCTCTTCTTTTTAGAGGTCAATTTGACAATTTCTTCTTGTTCCCTGTTACGCTGATTAAGAAGTTCCTGGCGACGGATTCTCTCCCATTCCAGTCGTCGCTGGCGCTCGAGCTCCTGCTTTGCTGCCTGAGGGAAAGTTACATCACCTTAAATTACAGTGGAGATGCAGAACTCAGAGACCATGATTTAATATAATGTGCTCTATTTCTAAACAGAACAACAGCAACACAACATCATGTCTTCTCTAAAGTGCTCTTATACATTTCAGCATCAAAGAATGCAGGAAGTGATCCTACAAGATTCTTCGTGCCACACTCCTGACTCTAGATGAAAAAAGCTTCATAATTCAGAAAGTCCCTGCAGCTTGGAATATTGCCCATAAAACAGCACATTAACAGATACTGCTTGTAACCACCTTTGAGCATTTCACAGAAGTACATATAATATGAAAGTGTGATGCATGCACTCAGACACCAAGTAGAAGAAAATTTGTCTCAAGTTCAGCTGTCAAAATGTTATCAATTATGAATTCAGTGGAGTCTTGTTTGGAATACAAATTCTGGCAAAAATGCAAGAAATATGCCCAAGAAAGTCTCATTTGTCCTATGAAGTATCTGAAAATCTTTAACCTATAGCAACATTTATAACAGATAGAAATTATGTTCTCTCTCCAAGACAACCTGACATCAGCCAGGCCAGAAGACAGAACTCAAACCCTGGGTGCACATACACATTCCTTAGAGCATTAAAAAGTAATGTGAAGAGAACAACCTCCCGCCTTTCTATTTCTTTCCGCCTTTCTTCTTCCCTTTGTCTCTCCAGCTCTCGTTGTCTCTCCAGCTGCCTTTCCATTTCCAGTTGCCTCTTCCGTTCCTGCTCCTGGCGTTCTCTCTCTCTTCGCTCCTGCTCTTCCCGTTCTTTCTGAGCTTTCCTTTCAGCCTCTCTCTGCTGCTGCTCCAGCAGGACTTGTCGGCGTTTTTCCAGTTCCATATTTCCCCTCTCATAGTTGGCTTTCCTTTTGTCCTCAAATGTCACTAAAATAAGGAAAGGTCGTTATTTCTGCCCTATGCAAAACACCGTTCTCAAACAAGGACCTCAGTTATGCCACTAAAGATAGATACTTCTTGGCAAGCTCAGGTTGTTCAGTCATGGATGATGTAAGCATCTTCCATTTGTTAAAGTATTATTTTTCTGTTCAAAAATACCTCTACATTTTCCTAAGTATATTCCAACTGGAGGAAAAAAAAAAAGAAGAAAAAGTTCCAGTTTAAAATGACCACAAAAATTATTTGAATGTTACAGGAAAGCCTCTCACTCTAAAGAATGAAAGATGAAAGAATGCTAGAAGAAAACATGAGAGAACAGCTTTTATAAGCTGGGAGAAGATCGTCTGCTGTTAGAAAGGTTTTCCAATGTGCAGGAAACATTAATACATGGATAAAGAGCTTAGTTTTTCAGGGCGTTCCCTGTAAGAGTTCCTGGAGTTAAAACTATCAGACACCAAAACAGGATCAAGCTCAATTACTGCACACAAGGATAAAAAGAGGCACAAAGGAATGGTTTAGGCCCCCAGCAACCACCCTTCCAAAAAGAGAGGCAAGTTCTGTCTTGCAGTGTCCCTGTAACATTGTCAGTAACAGAATCTATAGTATAGATAACTGGAAGCTAACTGCTTCCAGTTTACAGAGAACTGAACTACACTGGACCCCTGCTTTCAGAATGGCCAGTAATGCCAGGAACTTTCAGATGAAAAAGAAATTTGCAGTAGCACAGCAGTGTCTGGCCATGAAGGGTTTATTTTCCAGAATACATTATTAATCAGCACATTTTTTCCTTTCCTACAGCTAAAAATAACCCCGTCCCTGCTTTCTCAATTCTATTAGATGTAACAGGCTGACTACATCCACTTAACAACCTTCCTACCATCCAAGTTAAAAGGGATCTAGATCCTGAAATGAAGCTCTCCATGGATTTGACTATTTCTTCCACTTTCTAAAGTCTTCAGTGCACTTCAAAAACAGCCCCATACATTAAGAACACGAACCCTGGTTTTTACCTGGCTGTTTTTTCTGTGGCTCCTCCTCTTGCACAGGTTGGTAAGATGGCAGAGTTCCATTTATATTTTCAGTATATTTTCCACTCCTGGAGGGGAAAAAAAACCCCATCCCACCATTGTTAGAGAAATAGCACAGTTGTGTTCAATATATGACATTTTACTGCCCTCAGTGATTACCTGAAAGAAGGTGGCACCAGCTCAAGGGGCAGAGTCAGGGGCAGTGGCTGCCCAGCTTTGGCCATGTCTGTGAGGTGCATGGCCAACACAAACTCATCAGCCTTTAGCTGCCCATCTCCATCTATATCAGCCAGGGACCTGCAGGGGTTCAACAACAGCACCAATTAGAACCAAATATCACAATCACTCACAAACTACAGATGAAAAAAGGCACTGTGGAAAAACAATTTTTAAAACTGACAATTCCTGTGGAATGTTTTGGTAAAAATACTTGCACTTAATAATAAATAATTGATGAAGGGAGATATTATTTGGTTTAATCATGTACTGTTATTCAGATCACAGAATCATGGAATGGTTTGAGTTGGAAGGGACCTTAAAGATCAACCAGTTCCAACCCCCTGCCATGGGCAAGGACACCTTCCACTACCCAAGTTGCTCCAAGCCCCATCCAGCCTGGCCATGAACACTTTCAGGGATAGGGCATCCACAGCTTTTCTTGCAGCCTGTTCCAGTGCCTCACCATCCTTACAGTAAAGAATTTCTTCCTAATATCCAATCTGAACCCGCTCTCTTCCAGTTTCAAGCCATTCCCCCTTGTCCTGTCTCTACAGGCCCTTGTAAATAGTCTCTCTCCATCTTTCTTGTAGGCTCCTTTCAGGTGAAGCTTTCTTTTCAGCTTCACTGAAACATTCTCTTCTCCAGCCTGAACAAACCCAGTTCTCTTACATTTCCATAAAATACTGAAAAATGGATGGTAAGAAGTATCTCTTGCTTTACTGCATCACAAATAGAAAAGCTGGAAAGTGAATCCAGGACCGTTCTTAACCAGCTCAAAATGCTAGAAACCACTTTCTCAATTATTTTTTTGAAGCCAAAGAAAACACTACGTAAAATTACATCAAATTCTACAAAAGGAAGCTTTGCATAGAATTCTTTTTTCCCCTTGTGTCTCCTCAACAGTGCGGGAAGACATGAGCTGGCACAGAGTAACTCACAGTGGGTAGGAAAAGGATCACCTTCCCCCTGTAAGGAGCAGGAGATCATACTAACCTACAAAATGTTTCCCACAAACTGAGGGAGCTGGTGGGGTGTGTGTGTGTTTGCATGAAACCAGTGAAATGCAAGCAAGCAGGAACCTCTCTCAAAGAGCTATCAAAGAACTATAGAGACAGAATTGCTAATATATGTCCTTAGACTGCAGGTAAGCGAAATGTTCAGTAAAAACACAGTTCATTAAAAAAGGAGTGAAAAAAAAACCTATGAAAAACAAAAAGGAAACAACAAAACAAACATCAAAAAACTCCATCACACGCACATGCCACAGTGAAAAACAAAAGCAGGAGATGATGATATTTTGTTATGTTCACACAACAGCACTATTCACACGTAACAGCGCCATTATTTCAGTAATTACCATTAACAAGCACCCAGTAGAAATATTGGTAATTTCTCAGGGCAAAATTTGGGCTGTTATCTTTCTCTAGAGGGGAACACTGAGCTCCTTGCACTGGCTACTGATACCTTCAGGATACATATCTAGAAGGGAAAGAGCCACTGCACACTGGATTTATTCCCCCAGACTCCACAGAGGAGCAATACAACCCCACACTCCATGTCTATCTTCACAGCACAAAACCAAACAAGCTGAGCTTTGCTACCGCTAAAGACACAAATTACTGTCCTGGGACAGAGGAATAATCAAGGGAACTCAAGAGGAGACGTAAAGCTGTTGTGAATTCTGCTCGGCCACTAAATTTCATGCATAACACCTGAGTTACGTCTGAAGGTGTAACCTAAACTGCCATGTCTAGCAGAGCAGATCATTCAAGCCTTCAGACAACTCCCAGCACTTTCATCAGCACAATAAAGGCAAGTCTTAACAAACGTATAATATGCAGATATCTTTATAGAATCTGCAGTAAAACTCAAGAAAGCTGAAGGGTTACTTAATTTTTAATCTTCCTCCATACTCTAAAACTAACAACCTAGATTTTGTAATCCTACTTTTGAAAGGAACAAGCCCTCAGCTCACCAAGAGCATCCCAGGATCAGAAATTGAAGTTAGTTAGTCTTCTATTACATAGAGTTTAACAAACACACACAAAGAATGAAAAACTGAATTATCTCAAGGTGTCTTTTAGAAATGTAACTAGTGAACAAACTAATTTTGTTAGCAAACTAGATAACTAGTTTGTTTTAACTAGCAGCTCAGTTTCTATTTATGATTTTAGCTCCGTAGTGTCTCTATAATTTCTTATTTAATGCAGTACATTTCTTCTCTTAACACTATAAAGACATTGAATCAGTAACTAAACTCACCAAATAGTAGCCAGCTGAGTCTGTGAAAGATTTGACTGCAGAAGGGCATTCCTTGCTTGAAATCCTTAGTGGAAGCGTGAAAGATTTTTATTAAAATAAACACTTCATTCAAAGATTCATATGAGGCAAAAAATGGGTCACAAACTAGGGCATGTTTATTTTTAATATTAATCGAATCCATTTTCATCAGTTGCTTTTACTTTCAAGCTTAACAACAGGCATTATAACCTGAACACAATGAAGGTGTAAGTATTCTTGTGTACCTTTTTACCACTCAGAGCACCTAACAGAAAAGTTGACATGAAAAATGGGTATTTATGGTAATCCCCACAGCTGTCACAAAAGCACAGCTGACTGTTTCCCTAACCCTTAAGCTATCACCTGGAGAGCTTTCCTTGGTAGCAAAGCATCAGATACCTTTCTAGGCAGGTTGAGGAAACCTTTAGCCCAAAATCGACTAAACAAGATAAAAAGCATTGAGACCCTTTCCTTAAAGAAGGAATTGTCCTCCTCTTTTGTAGGCAAGGGAACTGAGGCAGAGAGCTTATTCAAAATGGGAAATCTAACTAAGACACACAAGGCACACACACTGACTTTACACCTACTGACTGCTTGGCCAGCGCGCTCTACTCGCTGCATTACACTGAGGAATTCCATTTTATAAGAACTTTCATAAAACTCTCCTCTTGTATTAACTTTGTATGGAGTCTTTTGAAGCCACCGTAACACTGTAGCCCAGCACAAATGTCACTGGAAATCAACAAGGATTCTCTTAAATTACTTTGGGAAAATTCCAGGCAACAGCTGCAGTTCTGCAGTGTCTTTCCCAAGCTAATTTCTTTCAAAAGATAAAACCCAAGTGTCTGAGCATACTGATTGACTGATACAGGAGCACAAGGCACAAAAATGATGGTGAATGTCCCTCATTTTCACAAGAAAGAGTCTCAGTCCAAAGAGTGATGCTTGAAAAATGCCTGCTGACTTTACAGAGCTGAACTCCACAGCCTTGTGGCTCTCAGGCTCCTCTAGTCAGATCCCACCACTCCAGGCTTCTCCTTTTCCCTGCAACAGCTGCTGGAGCTCCCCCAGTGTATCTGGCTCCCCCAGGTCTAAAACAAAACCCAAGTCAATCAACTGATGGTTATTTCCATTTCTTGGCTGGCTGAAACCCACTCTCTCCTGCACAGGTCTGAACACCAACATTTCAGCTTTTATTTCACATGCAAGTCAAATCCCAAGCTGGGATTCCATCCATCAGCCTGTGATGTTCAGAGGCAGGAAACACCCTGGTTTTCCCAGTCCATACCAAAAGTCATACTCACCTGATAAATATCCACTCATACTTTTATCAAGACTGTTAAATTTCTGTCTGTATTTTAATCTGGAGGCCTGAGGAACTGCCCAGTCTGAGGATGTAATCTTTGGTGAATTCCCAGCTAATGATGCACTAGAGGAAGAATTTGAACTGCAATATAATTTCAAAACAAAACAGAACCAAAACAAAGCAAAAAAAAAAAATAAAGAGCCAAACCAACCAACCAAATATTAAAAGAAAACCAAAAGAGAAAAAGAGACAAGGAAATAATTCTAAATCACTTGGCTTAATAAAGAGGCATTGGAACAGAAGATACATAGCATCTTCCAGTTACATGAAAAAACTTCCATGAAGTTTTACCTCTTCTAACTTGCTATAAATAATGTCATCCTAAATATGGAATTTTACAGTCAAAGTAGGGATATACTTGTAAGGAAAAATGTTGAATTGAAAATCCTTTTCCTTTGGTATCACAGGCACTAACGCACATAATTGATCCTTACACCACTGCAAAATAATAGTATAGGAAACCACAGAAAGACACCTCCACTATCCCAAGAATGTTGGATCATTGTTTAAGTAACTTTAAGAGGCATGTAAATGAATAACTATGAAAATAAAAATGGATCTGATGAACTCATAACCAAAAGCAGCTTCTAAAGCTATTTTACTCACCATATTCCACCTCTACCTCTTCTTTCTGTTTGTGCCAATGACACGCTGAGTGGAGCTTTTCCAACTCAGTCAGTTTCTGCAGAATAGTGCTGATGTAGGGTTTAGATACAACCCATACAACTTGCATCAAACTCCCAGAATTTTCAGTGTCCCATCTCCAAAAATCAGACAAACCCAGGAAAACTGAATGCAGCCTGCCTTGTTTAAGGTAAACCCCTGCTCTGTCAAGTAAAAACAACCCAAAACTATTTGAAGTGCTATCCGAGATAATACAGAATGCTGATAGAAACAAACCCTCTCCAGCACAATGCTGGATTGACATCCCCTGCATGGAATGAGACAACATGATGGTGAAAATGCTGCCAACAATAGCACTGGAGAAGGGCTCCTTCGTATAGCACCAGCAACAGAAAGCTTTCCAATTAAAAAAAAAGAACAACCAACCAAAAAAAAAAATTATTCCAGGCACATGCCATGCCTACAGTCACCTTACAGGACATCTGCTGACATCAGGTGTGAGAGGAGCTCAGATCATGCACCTCGCATGCCCTGAACAGGCAGCAGGGAGGTGCAAGAGCCTCTAAGTTACTTATGGAACTGAGCTGGGGCAGAGGTGCCCTCAGGACCATCTTTTGGGAGACACTCCTGGATGCCCAATTTGACAGATAAGCCCAGCCCCTCACTTTAGTCTATGCCAAAGCTCTAAAATCAGTGAACCAAGGCAGCTGATTATAAAGATTCAGAATCTTCTATTATTCATAAAACAAATTCACACATAAATATTGATAACAAATCGTATTCTTACATGC
This sequence comes from Rhabdornis inornatus, assembly GCA_013397075.1. NCBI lineage: Eukaryota > Metazoa > Chordata > Aves > Passeriformes > Rhabdornithidae > Rhabdornis > Rhabdornis inornatus. The sequence continues at coordinate 305,374 of VWZS01008698.1, read as the reverse complement.
CTGCTGATTACATGGTGCCCTCTATAATGAATGAGCACATAATGCATAAACATTGCTTTTATAACCACTTAGTAAGGTTTCTATTTACTAACAAGGCATATTCCCTTCTTTTTGGCACTGCTCATCTGACCTCCTCATCTACTTGGGATATTTTGTCAAGTTACTGAAAATATTATTTACTGTGCATATAAAAACAAAATCTGTTTTCAGACTTGATATGTCATATTAGATAGACTAATTTTTAACAAATGTACTTTGGGAACAGAAATGCTCCATACGTTTTAGAAGGTATACTACTTAAGTGTAAGATATAACAATTTTAAACTTAAACTTCCATACCTGCTAGATCCTAAATCAATTAATGACTGTGCCTTCTGCATACTGGAACCACCAAATCCTCCTGCCATGGGGCCTAAAGAACCAGTATGAGGCAGTGCTGGAACAAGAAGAAACAAAAAATTAACCCCAGAACTGTAAAGCAGCTGGGTGTAAGATATCACTTTGACAGACATAAGAAAAGCTAATCAGTGTCTTTGTTGTTATGATTAACTAGTTAAAACGGAATTAACAAATGTGAACTTTGGAGAAAAACCGTTTGTAGGGTTTTCTGTTGTTGGGGGTTTTCTGTTGTTTGGTTTGGGTTTTTTTGTTGTTTTTTTTGTTTTGTTTTTCTGGTTTGTTTTTTTTAAACTCTCATGTATGTGTTAGCATTCCTGTCTGAAATTAGCCATAGGAAAGATAAGATTCACAATTCTGAGAGCAAATACTGGACTGTGCTATACTTACTTGAGGAGAAAGGTACGGACAAAGGCTGCAGAAGGCTGGATGTTCCATTTGGCAACGAGGAAGTACTGACAGAAGGCACCAGGGGAGCAGAGATAACCAAAGGAGGAATGGAAGTCATGGAGGTCAGAGACATGGGAGCTAATGGTGTGATCGCAGACATGGACGTTGGCATGGACAGATTTGGCATACTACCCATTCCTAGAGCAAAATCCAATAATTCATGGTTTAACATTGCAGAGGCTTCAGCAAGAAATTGGGTCCCTTATGTGAGGCAGAAACTACACAAAGAAACTGGTGTCTGGAATACAATGAGTTAAAATAGATGCTTATGTACAATATTTACTTGTTCTCTAAATTTAGGCAAGACAGCTCACAGGGGAAAATACACTGAAGAACAGGAATTTAAAAAGAACAATCTTGACAAGCAAATTCATTCTCAAGGTAGGTTTAGCTACTATTTTCACAACAGATCAAGATCTGGTTTTCTATAATTGCAGCTATACCTACTTCTTCAACAAGATTGGCCCCTGAGAGAGAATTACAACCTCAAAAGCTGTGACAATCCTCCACAGGGAAAAGCTGCTGCTGTTTCTGAACTAAGTCTCTTCCAAGTATCAGCCTTGGAAGAATCCACAGGGGTAAAAAGTCCTTATTAGGGACCCATGCTTAGCAAAGGGTTTCTAGAGGCAGCTGCCTGAGGCAAATTAGGGCACCTGAATTACTGGCTGCACCTTGTGGAAGACAGTGCTGGTGAGATGATGGAAAGTTATAGAGGTAACTGTATGCCAACCACAGCATCCTATAAATGCATGCCCTTGCACTCAAACACATGAGATTTGGTGATGGGCAGACATTTTAAATCATGTATGTAATTAACATATGCATACATTTAATTTCAGCATAGAACTGTGCACATATTTTGTAATCCAGCTCAAGGCATTGCGGATATTTTGTGCTATAAAATAACACAATAATAAGCATGCACTGAATCCCCAAACACCATCACAAAAAAAGTGAAAGTAATTATATTCAGTTAATCATATAACCAAAACAGACAATCTGATTCACTTTGAAAAAATATGTAAAACACCTATTCTACCAAAACTCTGACCTTTGACTAAATGTAACTTTAAAACCCCAAAGCATAAATAGGTGACTGAGTAGGAGGGACACAAAAAAAGACCACCAGTACAAAATGAGAGCCTGAAAGCCAGATGGCAGATGTGAGTGGCCTTCTTGTCAGAATTGAACACATGTTTTTCTTTAATAAAGTCTTTAAATAATCAAATTATCAAAAATATCAATAAAGGGACCTGGTCAATTTCCTAAATCAGAATATCCTTTTTTCTTGTTTCACACTGATTCACTAAACTTTCATGGTCAGATTAATGCTTTTATTTGTCTGCAATTAACTGTGGGTTTTTTTACCTCTGAACACTAAGTAATTATATATTCATAAGTACCAAAGCGAGCTGACATTAGTGGTGAAAACACTGGAGTTTGTTTCATGACAGGAGGGAGAACTGAAGGCAAGTGCTGTCCTTGCAATTTCAGCTTGATGAGTTTCATAGCTATAGAGAACTCCAGCTGATCCATTTTTCCATCCTTGTTCAGGTCTGAGAGTGTCCTTAAAACAAAATAAAATAAAATTAGAGCAGAAACAGAAATATAACATTTTTGATCAGTGAGAGGCTTTCCTACTAGATTTATTACTGTTTTTGCACAGGAAAACAAGAAACTTTTTGCAAAGTAAATTTTCTACTTTTGATAACATTCATACCTTTAAGAAGTTTGAGTATCCACTTCTGCAGAGTTCAGTTTTGAGGTTCTTATATATTAAATGTGTAATTCCCAAGAAAGCAGGAAAACATTTGGGAAAGCACAAGTCTCCTGCCCAGTGGATACACTTATTGCCTCTGCTGCAAGCCTCTGCTATGCTTTTCTTTATGCTCCCAGCCAGAATAATTATTTTAAATTAATCTTTGGCAAGGTAAGGAATTAATGGAGAATCTGGAACAGGATGCAGGAGGATGCAGAAACCTCCTAAAGGCACTATACAGGGCTATGAAAACTTCCTTAATTCACAGTGGTGAATTAACCTCACAGTGGTGAGGTTTTCTAAGCCTGATACCCACACTGTCTTCCTTTTGACAGTTCTCCAAATAAATATAACAGGAAATATATGCAACAGTGCATACATAACTTCAAAATTTATGGTCAGATGGATAACACAAAGTTTTATTAACATTTAGGCATGCAAGGACCAAGCACAAGAATGTAAATAAAATTAGGAGAAAAAAAAAACCCAAACTAATGTTAAGCCTCATTTTTTCTTTGGTTCTGTTACTGCTCAGTACAAAACCCCAAGGTCCCACAAAAAAATTTCCTTGCCCCTCTTTTCTAGGCACTGAGGTGTCTGGTTTAATGGTGGACATAGTGGTGATGATGGTTGGACTTGATGATCCTAGAATACTTTCCTAATCTTAACAATTCTGTGATTCTATGTGTCTGAAGGAAAAACTAACTTGCATTTAGTTATTTTCTTTAACACTTTTTCTTTAAGTTGTTCTTAATAAGTTGTTCTTAACTGTTATGAGCCTCAAGTATGTGTCCTTTAAAACATTTATGTCTTGGTAACAGCCAAGTACCCCAAACTGAGCACAGGATTCTAGTGAGAACTGAAGGGTTACAGAGAAGAAAATGTTTTGAGTGTTGCACTCACCACATACATGCTGCAAGGAACAGCACTTCTTCCAGTTCCTGTATTACAGCATTGCTTGGTATCTCACGTATCATAACTGTCCTTCTACTAATTTTTTTCTTGTCTTCTACTTTACGTGTACTTCAAGCCCATAACACAGTTTAAAAACACAGCTTTCAGCATGATCCAATTTGAAATAACACCATAAAAAAGACGTAAAAATTACTGAGTTTTAATTATTGTTGGTACACGTATGGGCTGAAACCCTCCTCTAAATTTAATAAAATTAAAACAATGGTTCAGACAACACTTTCTACCTCGACTGCTGAAAGCCTCTGTGAAACAACACAATACAGCAAAGGTAGCATTTGAATGCTGTGCATCTCCTATCTTAGAAAAAAACAGATAAAGAATACCTTACCATATTTGAGCAAGGATTGAAGATGGCAGGCCTGATTGCAAAAAAAAGGTACGTGCTTGATCACCTGTGATAAACAAGGAAAATAAGACAGACTTATATACCAGAGACAAATTTTTGAAGAGCTCAGCAGTCTCTTGGGGAATCAAGTTTTTGAAAGAAATCCCCATGCTGGATGCTAAGCTTTCCAAGGCTTTTTTTCCAGCTTTTAACACTGGTGACAACAGTGATTGTCAGACACCCATGTATTCCATAATTCCCAATCTTTGCTCTGAGAAGTGATTTCAGATAGCTATAAAAACTTTAACAGGTCACAAATCAATGGCTGGCAACATCTTAAAAGACGTGTGAATTAAAGAATGACTGAAAATCTAGTCCTGCCCCAAGTACTTAAGAAGGAAAGGATCAGAATGCTACTTCATGTCTTCTCCATCCCATCTAACTTGAGCCAGTATTGTGCCTCTAGAAAAACACCATGTTCTAAATAATATTCTTTGCTGTCAGAGAACACCCACGATTTCAGTATTTTAGGAAGGGAATGGGAACTGTTGTGCAACCCCATACCAAGTTCCACATCAGCTGGTACACATACAAAACAGGGACAGTGGTGTTTATGCCTTCATTTGAGTGAATTGCAGATGCTTTAAGCTAAGACTTCAGGTTACTCTTTCAGCTCTCTCTTTTATCCATACACAACCTTTTATTTCAAGCATTTGCCAAATAAATAACAAAGCCTGCAGACATAGATGCAGGTAAGAGCCCAGATGTGGCCTAAGGGTAGTCCCTGGGACTGCATAGTTTACAGCTGGAGGTAAACAGCAACCTTGCAGTGTTGTTTGGCCAAAGCAGGAGTTAGGTGCCACTTAGCCAGAAGATGTGCATGCTCCAAACACACAGCTTTCCACTCTCTCCTCAGTCCTTTCCAGCCCCAAAAGAGGAAAAGCAGGGCCAGTGGAGCAACTACATAAGGCATTACTGGATAGCTGGGCAGGTAGGAGCCATCAGGGCTGGTCTTTAGTGCCCACCCACCCAGAAAAGAATGGGGCATTCTCAAATTAAGACATCTTTGCCAACGAAATTGGGTCTTTCTTAATATCAAAAGCAGATTTTAAATTTAAAACCTGCAAATTCTGAGGTGCATAGCAATGTGACCCAATGTTTCAGAGGAGATGCAGCTGGATGCAACTGGCAGCAGGCCTCTGCAAAATGCCACTGGCCCATCCAGTCCCTGCTGAAGGCCCAACGGCCCAAATTTCAAGCAGTTGCTAACAAGCACAAGTTGTCAGCATCCTCCCCCTGCCTCCTCCTCCCAAACAAAGATATCTAACAGCATAGCACTCTCTCCTCAGACTGAGGAGAGACACTTCTGCTGTGTCTGGTGTCACTTGCCACAACAGCTACTGTAAGTGCTCCCTGGCAGCTTCCCATCTGAGCACGGGTTTTGCTTGATATTTTCTGGTTTCTGAAACTAGAATGGCAGCACACAGCTGGTGGCTGCAGAAGTGACAGGGTTAAACAGAACAGCATTCCTGTGCCAGACTTCAGAGGAAAGCTTGTTAAGTTTACTAATAACCTGTGGCTGTTTGCCTGAAGAATACGGTTATTAGTCACACAACAAAGGGCTAGAAATAGGATGCAGTTCTTGAACTGTTCTACAGAGATAGGTATGTGTACACAGAAGTTAATGTGTAATGCAGAGCCTCAGACCAACCTGTAATGTAACCTCCAGTGGGTTTAAGGCTATCAAACTGCTTGTCATGCTTGGCCCGCTCTTCGGAGGTGATGGCCCATATGTTTGGCCCTCCTGGGGAAAAAAAAAACCCAAACAAATGAACAAAAACCAATGAACAACCAAATGGACTGAAAACCTTCACAAATAAAGCATGTCACTTGCAAAATAAAAGCTTGGCTTTCTCAAGAGACAAAGTTAGATGTGGACACACCCAGCTCCTACCAGTTTGGCAAGGACGTTATGCAACACAAACCTGCTTCCCAGATGTGCAAGCCGAGCTGAGACAATCTCCCAGCCAGACTGCTTCACCCTCGGCTTTCAAACAAGCTCAGTCGTCCTTCAAAGCTGGTGCAGAGCAACTTCCTGTCGCTGCTGATTGTTTGCAGCCCGGGCAGGATGTGTCTCACCATCCCCTGTGTGAGCCAAACACTCCCCTGGCTCACTGATGAACAAATGGCATTCAGCATCACCCAGGCTCTCATGCACAAGGTTAACACCCTCTCAGTGCCAAAAAAGCTTACGCTTGTCTTGCCAAAACTCTAAATACAAAATTGGGACTGCTAACAAAAATAATTTGGTTTTGTCTGACAAAGAACTGACATTTTGGGCTGTTTTTTGTAAAAACAGCATGCAATTTCCACTTCACATTTTTCAACACTTCATGAAGTAAAAATATTACACCCTGAGAGTAGGAATTAGAAGTTACAGGGAATAACTGTGTTTACAGAGTTGTGCTGGTGATACCAGGCAGAACCTGATGGACTTCCAGAAATGGTGCAACCTGCTGCATAAAGGTCAGGTTTCCTTTGCAGGAAAAAGCAGCTTGGCAGAAATAACTGGGGTTTTTTTTTTAAGCAGGAGGAAGATTTAGTTGGGAAGTTATTGACAAATATTTAATTTTTCAAATCAATGAATACAAGAATTAGCCAAAATTCTGAATGGAACCACGTAAAACAGCATTAAAGGGTTATTACCTTTACGCTTCTAAAATTACATTCTGCTGAGTATTACTACCTCCAAAGAACTGTTAATCTGTTCAAGTGTTTGTATTGCTCACTAAAAGACAGTCAAGAGAATAAATAATTCTTCTAATAAGATATTAACAACTTGCTTCAAAAGCCACAGCACTCTGGAAAAAAGTTACCATAAAATGCTTCCTCTTCCTACATAAATCTTCAAAGCTTTTAAAGCTTTGAATCTCCAAAATTTCAAGAGGTTTTTGCACCGTTTTTCAATGTATAACAGCAAAGTGAAGGGACTATATGCTGATATACTTGCCAATACAGACACAGTAATGACGTTAATCACTTCTCATCTGTGCTTATCAACATAAACAAATACATTTTCCAAAAAATACTTAATTTTTCCTCTTAAGAAGGTCCTGTTAAAACTATATTTCTCCTTGCATGTGTACAGATTTAATTCTTTACCCTTGCTCCCTTAGTAAGAAATAAAATAGTTAAGACCAAAACAAAACAGAAACTCACTGGGGAGATGTATGACAGAAGAGATGTGAGGGCATTAGGATACAACTTCTAGACACTTGAATTTGGAGTTTTGCTTCTCTCTCCTGAGGATATACCAATTTTTTCTTTAGTGCAGCCTCAATGAAAGAGTTCTTGCAGGTTACATGTGAAATTGCACTTCAAGAACGCCCCCCTTTAATATTCTGATTAAATGAGCATAAATAAATCTAGATTAGATACTGATAATAAAGTGAAACAAACCTGAATCAGATGCCTAGAAGTCAGTGGGCACTGTAAGTATTACTGTAAGACACTAATGAGGACAACTTCCACCTAACAGCAAAAATTAGAGCAGCACTTAGATTTCTTTAAAGTGCTAATTTTAAGACACAAATGAGAAGAGCATAAAATGCGGTTATGATTATAGAAATTATCTTGACCAGATGAAAAAATGCTCCTAAAGCTGCCAGCAGCAACTTCAGAGAAACTGACTTTTTTCATTTTTAGAAAACAAAATATTAACAGCATTACGCTTTCCTTCTACAAAATACTCCTCTTTGAATATCTTTTGAAGCAGGTAGCTGTAACACTCCTTGGCTTTTTAAAATCAATGACAGAAGTATTAAGACCACCATAATAAATTCACATGGTCAGTGGCTGCAAAGTGATAAAAACACAGTAACAACTGCTTGACTGGAATTATGACCATCACCATAGCCCCTTTAGAAAATCCAATTTACTTTATAAGGTAATTTCTGTTTATATGTGCACAATTTCTTATTTATGTGTCACAGACTAGGCAAGAAGACAGCAATCAATCTTGAAAATCTAGTATTTCTGCAATTCAGAGAGTTGTTTTACTATCTGGTAAATTCTATTTCCTCTCCAACTACAAAATTCAGCATACACAGCATTGTCTCAAATGTGTTAAAACCTTACAGGTCAGCAAATCCCCAAATTCACACCAGTAGCTGGACGATGATTAAAATCTCATTCAACAAGTGATTCAAGATCCACATTCACCCTTCATTCTCATTGTTGCCGTCCTTAACACATCCAAGAACATTGCTATTTTTTGCTCACTTGATATTTTGCACACTTTTACCTCTGGACCTACATCTTTAAGATCCTTTCTGTTCCATGCCTGTGATACTATCATTTAGTCCAACACCCCTACAAGGAGCAGGAACCTCTTTAACTAGACCAGGTTGCTCAGAGCCTCTTCTAACCTGGCCTTGAACACTTCCAGGGATGGGGCAGCCACAGCTCCTCTGGGCAACCTGTTCCAGAGTCTCACCACCCTTGTAGAAAAATTCTACCATACATCTATTTGAAATCTACAAATTTTTAATTTAAAACCGTCACCACTTCTCCTATCTCAACAGGTCCTGCTAGAGTGTTTGTCCCCACCTTTCTTACAGGCCCCCTTTGAGTACTGAAAAGCCTCAGAAAGGTCTCTCTGGAGCTTCCCCAGGTTGAACAACCCGAAGTTTCTTGCAAGTATAAATTTCATTTTAAAAAAGAAATATTTGACTAAAACCACATTATTACATCAACAAGTGCTTCTACAGCCTTCCACAGTCCTAGTGAGTCAGTGCAAGCAGCTGTCATGGAATAGTGATAACTACAAACACACATTATCAAAAGCACATTGTGGCAAAGTTTCAGGGAACTGAACACATACTCCAAAAACACCAACCTGCTGATAATTTATTTTCAACAGTAAGAAAAATTTCAGATTCTTCCTTTCCCTAAGCACAGAGACTGAGAATCTTATTTTTCTGGTGATTAATTCCATAAATATATGCTCTCTGCTGGTTTCTCTATAGGCCTGGAAGAAAATACAGTAAGTCTTAAAATCCAATGTATAAAAACATAGATTTTAAAAAATATAAATATTCATGGCAGGAATTAGGATCTAGAGAACAGCACACTTTTAAGTCAGCACACCTCTTCCCAGTGAAATTTTAGTGCTTGTCTATAACTGAACAAAGACTCAGAAAATTAAGTTTTATCCTAACATCACTTGAGTGTCTGCCATCTGCAGCTTGAACTAGAACAGGTCATTGTTTTCTGAATAGAGGTTAATAACTGTTGGACAATGAAAGTATTTGTGTAAAATAATAAAGAAAAAATTAAAAAACCATTGCTTCTGGTAGAGATCCACAGTGAATGTAGTCAAACTCCACCCACAGTTATTATTTAAAGGATTCACTGCTTTTTTCCAACTCCCACCCCATATGCCACAGAAACAAGATAAACAGCACAGCACAAGAGGAAAGGCTAAAGCACTGTGAATCCTTGTATTTAGCTTAACCAGGTGCTCATAGCTCTTTCGCTGGTACCCTTGGTGACACAGTTAGGAAAAGTAAAATCTGTGTACAGAAAAGCTCATATGAAGATTTCTCAAAATACCATGTGAAAATACCATACCAGTCTATCTGAAATAAACACTTTCAACAAAGGGACTCACAAAGCACATCACAACACCATTCTCCAAAGTAATTGTTGCGTTTACCTGCATAGTACAACCAAGACCATCACAAAAACACAGCCAAAATTAGTCTGAAACTCAGTTCTCCTGTGCCATCACCATCAAATCATGCTACAAAAATCATGCTACAATCCTCACAAATACTGTGATTGCTTCCAGAACTACCACAAGTGGTAAAAATGGACACTCAGTTCAACTGCTGAGAAAAGTTACCCTGCCTGGTTTTCACACAACCACGTCCTGGGAATGCTGAACTGTGATGAAGGCAAGATACTCTTTTCCTGGGAAAGGCAAAACTGCAGGAAGAGTCAAACATCTGCCATCCAAGATGTATCATCTAAACTTACCTGGCTTAGCTCAGCCATTTTTTGCACTAACACACCTTCAGTTCTAGGGCTGAGAAACATCTTGCCCATAAACTAGCTCCAATTAATTTTGCATTGAGAAATTGTTGTTCTTCTGTCCACACGGCCCCAGTTCTCACTCATGGCAAGTCATACATTAATCACAAACCAAACTGCAGGTGTCTGCTCTTCACAGACCTCTCCGACCACAGGATGGGCAAAAAGCAGGAATCTCCTTGATGGAGCAGTGCTGAACCTTTGGCTGTCCAAGCAGCAGTGAGCTACAATACCTTTACAGATCAGTTCCCCACCAGAAATCAAAATACAGCTGCTACTACATGCTCCCATGAGAGGCTTTGCTGCAGACAATGAATAGTACATTACTTTTCTGACTCAGCTTAAATTTCCTGGACATTTTTGAGATCTACATAATTTTTCTCAACTGTAGCTGATAAAATTTTGGAAGGGAAAAACACTACAATCTCTCTGACAAGAAGATCTCATTAATTCATTATCCTTCAAAACAAATTACTTTAGAATCTTACAACTTCATACATGAAGCCAGCATATTTGACTACCCTGAATTTTTAGGAATCAAAACTCAAGAAATGCTGAACTTGAGAGATTTTCCTGACAAACACTTTCCCTAGAACAGAGTAACTACTGTCTTCACCTGCTCTTTTTGCTTATGAAAAACCACAAGTCTATTTTAGTAAGACTTCTGGAAGACAGAGACCAAATTTTCTTTCTTTCCTAGAGGAGGCTGGTACTTTCAGAGAAGACTGAATAAACGTCAGCACTGGCATTGTGTTCAATATCCAATATTAGAAACCTGGACTTCACGTGCAGAAATGTCTCCACAGATTCCCTATTCCAAAACAGAAAACCAACAGTGAAAGGTCCTTTACTTGCCCACTCCAAAACTCCACAACACATCCAAGAGTCCAACACCACTTGTGGCATCTGCCCAAATAGAAAGTTCGTGTGTGATGACAAAGACCCAAACATCCAAAGCTAAGCATGCTTTGAACTTAACTCTCAAGACTTCTCTGAAGATGACAAAATACATACTGACGTCACTTTCATGTAACAGGTATTTCTGTAATTCAGTGTAGCAGCACTCACAGTTTCCTATTGTTGGAAACAAGTGACTATGCTGTTGATTAGACATCTTCAGTTTATTTAAGTTCATTTTAAATAAAAGACACCTCTCTAGCTGAGAGTAGGGAAGTCTGCTTATGGCAGGATCACAGCATTTCAGGAAAGCTCCAGAAATGTCTTTACAATACTGCATCAGACAGATAACCTTCTGAATAAAATAAAGGACTTGCTTTGATGGGCTGCCAACATCAAAAGGGAAACACACACTGTTCTTTCCTTAAAACAGTAAATCACCATTGAAAAAGAGGGGAGAAAAGAAAGTGCAGTCTTAGACTTGAAAATGATCTGTAAGATCTCTGCCACTGGTTAGTACTGCCCATAGCAAAGTGTAGCTATGGTGAGAACAGCAAGATTACTGATAAGGAAAAACCATAAGACATTTCTCACATTCTCCAGAACGTCTTTGTTTCTCACCCACAGGCATTGCTTGTATTTCTCTAATAAAAACTATGCTCCTACGACCTACAAAGTTAATTAACTCCACAGAGATAATAAACCTTAATTGAAAGAGCATTCCTTGTACATATAAGTCATGAGGATTATACCACCACCTCTGTAACCATCAAAAAAACTAGCATGAAGTTTCATAATGACCTTAAATAAATATTTATCCCTATGTTTAAAGAGAGGGAAATTTCAGAACACATATGCAGCAACATGCCTCAAGCTGTATAACAAGGGGTTTTCCTTAATGCAACCAGCAATCACATTACAATCTCCTATTAGGAGCCTCCAGAGGGTTGTCTGGTCTAGGACATACTGGGATAAATCTAATAATTCCAGTCTGTGTTTGCAGATAAGTTTACCACAGAAGTATTTACCACAGATTGGATTTAACACTCCCAATTGAGATGTTGAATCAGACTTCTAATTTTTCCTCCGTGGTGAGTAAACACTCCAGGAGTCTGAAAATACACAGGATGTTTTACCATTAGTCTGAATTTGAGATGCTTTATGAGTGTAATTGCTATTTTCAATATTTGCTTCCCTCCTTTGCTGTTGATTCTATATATCAAACACAGGAAAAAAAAGACTAATAATCAGCATTTATCCTTATTTAGCAGTGTTAATGTGTTATGAATTACTACCGTGGTGGCTTTAGGGCCATCCGAAAGCATTACTTTCTTTTCCTTGAGGATTGCACCTGCTATTCCCAGCTTCCACAATCTCAGACCATGTCAGGAACCACATGCAATCTCCTTTCACAATACATACATTAATCCTCAATTACTCCTACTAGAAATGCTCCATGGAGGCTCTCAGTTTTATTAAGCAACACCACGGCAGCTACCAGAGGAAAAGGGTATTTATTTCTGTGCTTAACTGTAACTTCAGCAACTCCTTTTTGTGTGCATATAGTTAAAAGGAAAAACTTGTAGCTAAAGCATGTTAAACACAGAGAAACATGATTCTCCTTCAATTTTGTAATTTCACTAAATTTACAAGAATTGTGCCACTGAAGCCAAGAGAATTTTTAAAAGACTTTCAAGCATCTCTGGCACATTATCAAAAAATAACTGGTACCTACAGACAGGTTATTAAATAGTGTCAGGCACATGCAAGGCTACAAGATTTGACCAAGAAAAGCTTATTTAATTGAAGAGCAAACGTACTGAAATGTGGACAAAGCAACAGCAGCCACATTGCATTTTAGAGCACAATTCATATTCTTTGCATTATGTACAGAATTTCCAGATGTTTAGTATACTGGGAACCCCCAGGTTGAGCAGTTCACTAAAATCAAATATTGAGTTTGTTTAAACTATCCACCTGCTACAGTGAGATGTGGTGCAAAATTCTGCCTGGTGATCTTGTCACTGGCAGCCCCCACTTTGATACACAAAAAGGGGGAATAAGAACACAGAACACTCCGTGCCATGCAGTTATCTCAATGCAGAAACATAATCCGTGCTTTTAGAAGGAGCATAATCCCTAAAACAATTTAGAGATACATAATAGTGTAATCCATGCTAACAGCATAGATCAATACTCTTCTGAACTCTGCAGCACAATTGACTATTCCAAAGCACTTAAACTATCAGTTTATAATAGCAGGATAGTATTTCTATACTTTATAAATATAACAGAATATTTTAGCTCATTAAGGCTATCCTTTTTCAGAAGATCATTTTTAATTACATTATTGCCAGTTCCACTGAAGCACTAAAAAAAACCCCACACCAAGGAAGCAAAATACTGAAAGAACTCCAAACAAACAAATGGGTTTAAAGTTTTGTTAAAGCTCCACTAATGTAAAAGTACATCAGGAAATGTGTGCTAGAAATGTGTATAAACTTGACCGAATTCTGAACTCCAAACTAATATGCTAACTTTTACACTAGTTTTCTGTAAAGTTTTTGACAATTCATTCAATAGGTTTTTTTTTTTTAAGTTTTAATGAAGCAAGCCTCCTACTTCTCATAAAAAAGTGCAAGCACTGTAACACGCAATGTTGGTAAACTCATGTTTTATTCTTAAAAGTTAATTAACTTTGCCTTTCCTTACATGAAGAAGTTGGCACACAGACCTGGGCTTAACCTAAGCCTTTGCCAGATCTAGATTTGATACCAGCAATCAATATAAAAGTATTTTCTGCCTAATTCTGGAGAAACAATAACAGTGAAACCAGCTGTAGTTGCTGAGTTGTGATGCAGCACATGAAACAACCTCATGAATCAAGCCCAATGACAGCTCTGTCTGTGCCCAGAATCACAGAACCACAGAATCATTTAGGTTGGAAAATACTTTTCAGATCATGGAGCCCAGCCATTAATCCACCACGAAATCATGTCCCTCAGTACCGCATTTATAAGTCTTCTAAATGCCTTTCAGGGATGATGACTCCACCACTGCCCTGGGCAGCCTGTCTAATGCTTGACAACCCTTTCAGGAAATAATTTTTTTTCCAATATTCAATCTAAATCTCCCCTGGTACAACTTGAAGCCATTTCGCCTTGTCCTGTCATTTGTTACTTGTGAAAAGAACCTGACCCCCCTGGCTGTCCCTCCTGTCAGGGAGTTGTTCAGAGCCACAAGGTCCCCCCTGAGCCTCCTTTTCTCCAGCTGAGCCCCTTTCCCAGCTCCCTCAGCTGCTCCTCATCATCCCTGTGCTCCAGACCCTTCCCCAGCTCCGTTCCCTTCCCTGGACATGCTCCAGCCCCTCAATGTCCTTCCTGAACTGAGGGGTCCAGAACTGGACACAGGATTTGAGCACATCCTCTCCAGTGCCCAGCACAGGGGAATGGTCATTTTCCTAAATCTGCAATTCATACTTTTGGATGGATTTTAAAAATGGAAAGAAGAGAAAAGTCACACCAACAAGAGTCTCTCCAAGGTAGGAAGGTATGAAAAGGTCAAGTAAGCAGTATTATCATGGCATAATATAATCATACTTTGCTAAATTCTCCAGTTTTAAGTCCTGCCTCCATTTGCTTTTAAGGTGGGCAAACTTCCAGCTGACAAAATCCATGGCCTGCCTTTGCAGCCTGACACAGAAGATAGAAGAGATGCTTCTTACCCTTCAGTTAAGGACAAGTCAGAAGCTTTTTTGAGTAAACTCATCAACCTGTATAGTATCAAAGACTGCCATGAGAAAAATAAAAATTTTTAGTTTGTTTTCACCATGTTTGTGGAAAAAGAAAACCAGAGCTGGGACAAAATATTTCTAATCCTGGAAATTGATGTTTTATGCTGCTGCTGCTCACCAGCATTCACAAAACAACCCTATGACTTAATTAAAAATGTACAAAAGAACAATTTGTTTAATTATTGTCTAGAAAATCTCTATGGAGCATAGCAAAACTAATAAGATTCAGGTGAGTTTCCATCTGTGGCAGCCAATAAATCTTTCTGCACCAGGAGAAGTGCAGGCAGTAAAAATACCAGGGAAGAGGATGCAAAGTGAACCCTGAAATTAGGTGCAGTAAAGAAAATTATTCTCCCACGAAGACATACACTGACAAAATCAGAACAGAATTCTGTTTCAGGAATATTAGGTCCTTTCTAGTAATTTGTGTAGTTCTCATTGCTATCTGGCCATTAGAGTAAAAACCACATTTCTGAGTTCTCAGACTTGAGGAGGAAGGATGATTGGTTATACTTGCAATGGAGAACTGGGATACAGACTTGAAAGAGAAGAGGAAAACAGACGAACAAAAAAAATCCCAAAAAAATTACACAGGAAGGGTGGGAGAGAAGAAAAAATGAAGAGGCACTTCCTGAATGATCTTGGAATAAAATAAAAATAGGAGATAATTCAGGAAACAAAACACAGTAACAGTCCTCCCAGCAGACTAAATATTCCCCCAGCTGAGATCCCAGCACGTCTGGGAGTGACTGAGCCAAGCATGTGGTGGTGCTGCTCCAGGATGTGTCCTCAGCCCCAGTGCAACTCCTGAAAATGAGGTATTGCCTCATAAGTAAAAGGCACCTATCTCTAATCATTTAAGGAAGACCTTTTGTCCAAGACCTTTTGTCATCCACAGCTTCCTACAGCTTTCATTGTTCATTTGACACAGTGCAAAGTGCTCTGTATGATGGAGATCTGCCAATGGTACTTTCATCTGATACTGGTTAATACTGTGTTATCAGAGACTAATTACCATTCTCTTGCCTGAAAAATAATGGATGACCATGGGAAGGTGACACCTAGTATTTCCACCATCCCCACACTTTCATTTCCAAGCTGAAATGTCCTAGTCAATTCAATTAATCCACACGTGGAAGCTGTTCTGTATCTTTGATGACTCTTGTTACCCTCCTCTTTGTAACTTCTAGTCCTGGCAGAAAGAAAAAATGGAGGGAAAACTGGAAGGAAACACAAAGGAAACAGAAGCAAGAATAAGACAGTTTGCTTAAACAGTACTCCTCAGAAGGTTAAATTCCTAATTAGCAGAACCTGCCAACTATATCCAGCACACATACAATATTACTTTCCTAGCAGACATGGGAGTTTGATTTGAAATACAATAAATTAAAAACTGTTTAATTTATGTTCGTACAACCATTGGTATCAGTTTATATCATAGTCCCTAATCCTGCCTTGACAGTGGCTCATAGGGGCATTTACAGGCTAGAATTTGGAACAGAATTCTTCCCTGGGCATTACAGTTGTTACAGTTCCTCAGTTGCCAGAAACCACCATAAAAAAAAAAAAAAAAGGCAGCGACCATTTAATAGCCATGGCACAGATCTTTCCTCCTCAAATTTTGATTCCATACTGTTTCCAAAACATCTTAAACACAGTGAGTCCTAAAAATTAGTTGTGAGTTGATGCCTGTGTGAAACAAACCTACCAAACCAACAAACAAACCCATTTTCTTCTGCTAGCCTTAAACCCAATCATTTCACTAGGTATTGTGTTGGTTTTCAGCTATAAAAATATACAGTGAATATTCCTTCCCTTGGTAGCATTTTCTATACTGTTATGGCTTTACAGGTTTTTAGCTGTCTCTAAACTAAACAACTCTCATCTGTTTAGTCTCGCTTATCACAAGAGCCACAACCTCTCTGTGGCCACCTTTTTCTCAGGTATCCTTTACTTCGTATTTAATTCCAGATCCTTTTGTGTAACAGATTCCAGCAGCTACAGGTGGATCATTTCCAGAAAAGGGAGCTTAGTGAATGTTATCTTCAGGCCAGGTTAAAGAAGACTGTCTGTGTATTTCTTCATCCAATCTGAATACAGAGAACATGAGAAATAAGACGAGAGACTCTGCTGGCCTTCCAACCTGCATCATCACTACCAGGAACAGTCTATACACTAATTCATACCTGTACATTTTATTTCCCCAGGCCTGAAGATTTCCTGTGAAACACAGAGCTACAGAAGCACTATTATTTGTTGCACAACAAATTTCTCTTGTAGCTGGTAAGAAAATAAAAGTGTACCCTCTTCAGTACAGTTATACAAGTATCAACACACACTGTAATAGGTGCAGAGTTCTACAACAGTGAAACCAGGACTTTTCAGGAAAGATGTGTTTCCTAAAGAAACAACTGTGCTGCAGAGATCATGGATCAATGCTAAATCATGGTTATGAGAAGAAATGCAGGGAAAAATGTCGATGCATAACTTAAAATATACCACCTCTTATTTTATTTACTTATATAAAAAACTTCTAAGCAAATTAGTTCAGTAAGAAGAAGTGAAAGAGCAGTAGAAGTTCTAGATATTCATTTAATCTTACCTATTATTGACACTTGCATACAGAGAACTTCACATCCAACTAGAGCACAAATGTTTTTAGCTTATTAAAATATCTTTTCTGAAGATAGCCAGTAGAAATGCTAGTCCTGTGGTCACTGACATTCTTTCAGCTTTCCAGGGTTTCACCCCTTCCAGCTCCCTCAGTGATGATTTAAGGCTACTGTCCCATTGTCGGAAAAACAAGAGATGTCTGAAAGAACTAATGCAGTACACTGGAAAGCCTGAACACACAAAATTTCTAATTAAAGTAATAGGGCATTATATAAATATATTTGACAGACCACGATGCCTGAAAAACGTGTTTGTTCTTGCCATTATAATTAGTGGGCTAAACCTGAACTCATTCTGCCAATACTGATTAGTATCGTCAATGGCCTGTTCAAAGTGATAATCACAGATTATTTGGAATTTAGTAGATGTTAAGATGGTGCCACTTCACACAATGTGCTCATCAACCCTAAATTGCAACAACCACATGAAGTGGCTTATCAGAGTAAGGCATTTCACAAACTTGGGAGTTAAACCTTTAAGGAAATGAACATTTTAACAGTCAAAGCAGTTTGAAACTTGTCCATGTGTTAGATTTATGTTTCTGAGTCTTTTCAGCTAAGCCTTCAGCCTTCTGCTCCATTTTGGAAAAGTATTTGTAGATCTTCTTGTGTTTTTTGTTCAGGGTTTTATATGCTTTGAAGAAAAAACACCAGGAAGTCTCTCTGACATCCAAAACGAATAAAGCATCTTGCATTACAGTATTAGTATTCCAGATAAAAAACATCCTGGGTTTCCCACTCAGTGTAAACTTAGCTTATAAAAGCTAACACATGACACTAACAAAAAGAAATCTTGCCAAGACAAAGCTATAGGCTTAGAGTAAGTTAACAGCTCAAGATCTAACACTAGTTTTCATTATTATCTAATTCTTCATTACATTTTAGGAGCACCGGATTGGAAGGGGCTTACAAGGTCACCATGTGCAGACTGCTGCTTCTCCAAGAAACTCTAATACATTAATTCCTTCCTAAAATGCAAGTTCTGCCTTAAGGTAACCAGATTTCCTCCTTGACCATGGTCCAGAATGTCACTGCTGACAGAACCATTCCCATTTCCAGACCAACTGCATCAACAGCTGGTTCACCTCTATTTACCCTCGTGCTATCACTGTACTCAAAGACAAGTTAGTTTCCTTCCTTAATGTTGTTCTTCCTAGTAAGAAAAAATAAAGAGAAAATTTATTTACTGAATAGGAAATGCAATGAAATTGAAATTAAAACCCAAAACTAAACAGTAAGCTTTTATCTGGGCAGGTTAACAAAGGCAGTCCCTTTATTATTTCTCAGCACTTAATACACTGAAGCCCAGCTCTGTATCTGTTTCACTCCCTGGTTTTTCCACCTCTTAAGCAGATAACCCAAATTCTACCCTCTAACCCACAACATGTCTCACCAGTGCCTGAAGCAATAGCACACAGCACTCCTTATTTCACCCACCACATTTTAGGATGCATTTCCTTTCCCTCAAATCATGTAATTACTACATGGTCCTCTAACACATCCAGTTGTCTTCCTTATTAGTCACAGCCAACTGCTGAGTTCCCAGCATACAGCAAAAATTCTTCTAGCCCATAATGGTATGGCTAAAAAGCTATTTGAAGTCAGCACAGCAGAAATGTGATGAAATTTAACCAATGATATGCAGCCCATACTGTGTAATTCCAGCTGGAAAATTACTCCAGTTTGTCATCTTCCAATTTAACCAGCATACATTTTCTTTTTACTGATGATATTGCCTTAAATAACCATTAAGACTGGCATTATGATAAAATCCATGAAGAAAAACATGACTACAACATTCTGGTCTAAAATTTGTACTTTCTTTCCCTTTTAGCCATTTATTTCTCTAATGAAATCCAACCATGGGATCTGTTACACATTTTCTACAAAACTCAGGTATCGAAGAAGGAACAAAGTGCAACCTTCCCTTCTTAAAGCCTATTTCCATTTACTGCATTTAATATATACCTCCATGTCAAACTATTTTTTCCTTCTAAGACTTCCTCTTACATCTTCCATGTGAATCATCCTCACCATTAAATATAAATAAGACACCCTGTATTCTGAAATCCTATAGCACTATTTCTGACTTACAAGATTAAAGAAAATATATAATATGGCAGACACACTGGAAATCTAATTTTTTGCAGGGTGTGGTAGTGGAATATAAACATTGCCCTTATATGAGCATATGAATTTTGCTCCATGTCAACTGACACCACTGCCCTCACTGAAAGGAAGGTTTAATTCATAAATAATGACAGAGAAAATATTTGCTCGTCTTATAATTTCTTTCCTTTTCCTACTTTTAGATGGGAGAACAAGTTGTGATACTTGTTTTGCAAGGTCTAATTCAGCTTTGTATCTTTATCTACGCTTGTTGATATCCAAGTCTATAGTTCCCATATCTACAGTGCACACAAGGTGAACAGTCAGGTTGCACTCAACCAGCTTTTAATTGAACTCTGACGACCAGGGTTGCTCCTAATTAAAAAAAAAAAAAAAATCAGACTGCAAAGCTTGAGACTGATTTTTCTAAAGAGAATGTGCAGCAGAACCTGTTGGTGAGTGTTTTACCCTTGACACCAGGTAACCAGGACCTCACAGAATTCCTTCATGTCTACTTTAGTCTCCAACACATCTAAGTGTGAGGATACAAAATTCTGTTCACAGCAGCACAAAATCCAGTTTTACATAGGAAGGTTTAGAAGCATGTGAAATGAGTTACAGCTATTACTTTCTACTCCTCAGTTTATCAGAGATTTTCCTGCTGGACCACAGCAAATTTATATCGAAAGGAAACAGGTGGTAGAAGGGAAGAAAAATGGCAAATAAAAACATAAACAAAAAAACCCCACAGCCCAGAAATTCCAGTGGTTCTTAAGTAAACAATGTGAAAGATACTGATCAGCAAATACTGCTTTCCTTGTTCCAGGTGGTCCCTTAAGATTAAATCTCTCCAAACCAAGACCCATCAGCATGGATATCAAACCCTGAACAGATTTAGCCTGCAGAAGAAGGAAGGGGAGTTGGAAAAGAAACATCTTGCAACTCCTCTCCAGTTGCAAACAACACAACCCACAGCATTGAAGGTTCCTTTTTCCAGTGATAAAGGCAGCAGTCACTGAGACAAACTAGATGGAAGTATATTTTAACCTATTAAAGCCTTTATCCTTTTAAGTGTCTTTTGCAGTTAGTATATTAACACTTTCTTTAGAAACACAATTGCTGAAGTTGTTATTTAGTGTAACTAAATGCTGTTTCCAAATGCTTTTGCAAGACTCAGGATGAATTCCTAAGCAAGCTTGTCCAGATGGAGAACTGTTTGTAAGAAGAATCAACTACTATAAACTGTATTTGTATTATCATTTGTACAGGAATAATGATCAATATTCAAGCAGTTACAGGATAGAACTAAACTCTTAGTAGGATATCCTCAATCTTGTTTACAGACTGGGGAGAAGGATATGCCTGGTGTGGCTCTTTGGTAGAACTGGACTCCACATAGATAAATGTCTCTTATCCATCTGGTGCTGCATAAGAAACATGTTGCTCAGCCTTGCCTGTTCATATAAAATGTCACCATAACCTTTACATTTTGCACGAGATAGAAATTTGTAAAAACTGGCAGGTCTGCCCTGAGTTCCAGAAAAATCAACACCCACTCTTTAGTCCTGCTTTTCCTCTTTGAATTTCATCTTGTTAGTAAGGCACCCACAAAGGTCACCTTGGATAGCAATGGAGAGTCAAAGGGAGCTCCTTTCTGGGCACTGTGTCCTTTCATGACTTTAAAGACAGGTCTATCAACAGCAGGTGCCCTAGAGCACACAATGTTTACACGTGGCCATAGAAGAACATGCCAGCTCCCAGCACAGCACAGTCTGGCCACCAGCCACACGATGAGGCTGGACAGGCTCAGGACCCTGCTTGGCTATGGTATGTTCTGGACATGCCTCAATGAAGCTGAATCTCTCCACTGGAACTATATACACTGCTCAGTTCCCTTCCATCTCAGGATCCTAAGCAGTGTTGCTTTCTCTGCTTAGGCTGGTAAATAAAGTGTTGTAGCATATCCCACTTGTATTTGTTCGAGGCTGAGTACTGTGCCTTGAACCCTGCAGTTCTCAGACTGTGCCACATAATCACACACTTGTATACACATCTGCTCCATGCCATCCACCCACTTTTCTGTAACGCTGAATGCCAAAAATAACCCAGAAACAGAAACTACTTCATGCATTACACTACTCATGAACTAAAAGCAAAGTATACTGTACCTTGGTAAGAACAAGAGGTTTTTTCCCTGTCTTGGGGTGACTCACAGAAGGAACTCACTATTTCCCCCAGTAGGATACAAAAGGGAAGGATCAGTGCTGTGCTAACACAAAGGTGAGGTAGGCAGCCAGTGCTCCCAGGCTGCAGGAGTGCCTAATGGCTTGGTTGCCTCACACATAACCTCATTCTTCATCTCATGCTTCAAGTCATTACTAAGGTCTAACAACAAAATTAGAGGTTTCCTGCAATGAGTGGCAAATGCAGGTGAACTAATTTGAATGCAACCACTACAGCAGTGCTTGTAAATGCTAAGTAGCATGGAAGAGGAGCAAAGATTAGAGAACAACTTCAACAGCAAAGGTTGCTCAGTATTTACCTAGAAATCACATTAAAACTATTGATTAAAACACGTGACTTGCTTGAAATTTCACCAGTTCTGGTAAGAAATATGACTGCAAGACTACACACAGTTGACACAGTCATCCAAACTACTCCGTGAGGAGTAATAGTTAAACTATTGCCTGGTGTATGTCTTCCTTGGTCTCTCTCTTAGTATGCCCTCCAACACAGTAAAATTCTAAGGGGAAAGGCAGCATTCTTTGACACCATTCCTTTCGAGAGTGGCAGACAGTACTGCCCAAGTGATTTCAAATCAAGGATCACTCTCCCCAACTAAGGCTTTTGAGAGCAGTGTATATGGTCAGCACTGACAGGACACTTGCAATCCTCCAATCGAACCAAGGAATAAAAAGCCAAAACAAAAAGACATCAAATAACTTATCCATACATCAACCATAGAGACAGCCAAGAACTTCTGTTTACTTTAAATTGAGAAGCAAAACCCATGTGAAAATAATAATAAAAAAATCCATTATGTCCAATTAAGTGAAAAAAAATAATCTAGTCTATAGGACTTTCCCTAGTATTTATTGAACTCCTTTTAAGAGGCTTTTATTGTAAGCTCTCTGAAACAAAGTCTGGAAAAAACTGCAGCTGACTGTAAAAAAAAAAAAGTGTTGATTACACAGATGTATCTTTTTTTACAAAATGTCTTTAAGCCCACATGAAACAGATTTGTAAAATAGAGATTTAATTTGAAATCTGAATGTTGTTCTGGGGGAAAAAAAAAACAAACAAAAGCCATTTCCCAATTTATCTCAGTGATAATTTTCTAAATTCGTTAAAGATCTCCCAGTCCTGCAGTAACCTTCACAGATAAATGAGACAAATACTCATTCCTATATCTATTTTTCTACTTTTATCAGGAGAAATACTCCTTATCAGGAGTATCTTAAGTATAAAACATTGTTTCCATACTTGTATTTTCATTCTGGCCAGCTCTGTAAATAACAACATGCAAATGTCAAATTTCTTTGCGGGTCTTTGCAAATCATGCCTTCACAAATAAGCCTCCTCTAAAAATAAAAGCTCCATCCCATACAAACACGCAGGAACAATTTTAAGGTTCCAACTCTCATATGTCTTTGAAAGGAAATCACCAAGAAACAAATTTAGAAGTTTCTGTAGTGGAAAGAGCACAATCAAGAGGAAAACTCTTTTTCTCTCTCTCTCTTTTTTTTTTTTTTTTTTTGAGAAGGGCTGATTGCTTTCATCAATGTCACAAACTGCTTGACACATTTAAATATTTTGTTTAAAATAAATAGCATAATGGACTATAATGGAACACATTTTGTGCTGAATTACGTAACAGAAAAGGTATGCAAGTTTAATCAACTATTACTTAGCATATTCCCTGCTTAAAGTCAGCCAGTGTTCGCACTACAACTCACACATTCCCCAGCCCTGTAAATGATCCGAGATTGTCAGCCACTCCAGGCGTCTCCGTAGCCCAAATTACACTGCAGTGATGCTGGTCCCCTCCCAGCCTCGCAGCACCGGCTCAGGCTACAGACAGCGATCTGCAGCAAAGTGACCCAAACGCTGCTGCGAGCACGAAAAAACACAACCAACCAACCAACTCCAAACCTCCCACCCTTACCTGAGCACCCGGAGCTACTCACCATTCACGGCTGCGGGAAACTGAGCCATCATGGTCCCGAATGCACGCCGCTAGCCCTCAGCCATCTGCAACATGAAAACATCGTGCCATTAATAATGCAACAAGGGCAGAGCCGAGCGGGGCGCGTCCGTCCCCGGCCCCGCTTCCGACAGCAAACAATGCCCGGCTCGGGCTGCTGAACCAGCGGCATTTACACCGGAGAGGGGTGGAGAATTTTTTTTCTTTTTTTTTTTTTTTTTT